>JAOYNN010276060.1:0-10279 GCA_025770095.1 Goniobranchus kuniei
TTATTATTATTATTATTATTATTATTACGAAAAATCCCGGATACCCAAAACTCCTTAACAGATTATGTACATAATATGATGTACTGTAGATGGATGTAAAATCTCGTTTGTTGACTAGAATTGTAGGATCCTGTAAATATTTCTTTATTTCAGGTTTTGCACACCTGTCATCTTTGAAAAGATCTTCAACACACTCTGACCATCGGTTTAATATTTCCTCTTTTTCCATTAGCATCTTCTGACTTACTTAATGTGTCTAGGGTAAAAGTGCTTTTTCAGGTGCGTAAATATACAATAATAGCACGTTATTACTATAGTGCGTTTCAAAGTTCAAATTCACGTGGAGCTGATATTTTGTGAATGAGTCTGAAATGACCATGAGTGAATGAAAATCCAATTTTTAAATTTTTATCTAGCATAATTAAAGATCTTTTCTATTAGAGCTATATAAAATACTCAAGTTGGTGGAATGTACAAGATTTTTATGATTTACATTAAAACAATCCCATTCATTCGCACATCCAATGACACCAAAAGAAAAATGCTAGAATAAAACAGTACCGGCGGTAGTTGTTGTTTCTTCCTTTTGGATCTAGAGTAGCATATCGCTACGACTTGTTCAATAATAGGTCAAAGAACATGACGTAGATGTATTATAAATTGAGATAAAAACAGTGCTATAAAAGTGTGTATACTTTTCCAAGACTACTCTCAAACCCACACGAGTTATCTCGTTTTGAGTTGCGTCAAGATTCTTTACAGTATAACATTGAAATGTTGAAATTTTGTCAGCTCGACATTTTTAATGTAGGACAAATAAACAAATTTCTCAAATAAAGCCGATTTGAACTGAAAAAATCATTTTCGTTTGGTCATGGATGCATCGAACTACCAAACAAAGTCTCAGAAAGATTGAAAAGAGTGTTTCAGTGATATAAACGTTTTTGCGTGGCACTAAATTTTGAAATGGACTATAAGACTAAAGTTTGTGGACTCCAAGTGGCTATCTATGTACTAAGAAGTGTAACCACAGAGAGTGTTACATAATAAATGGTCCTACGGGCTACAGGAAACATGATTATTGACGGTGTGCAGAAACAACAACATATAAGCGAGAGCGTCTTCTCATATCTGTCTTCTTCTGCAGGCTTTTTACCATCAGAGGGGAGAGTTTTGCTTGGAGAGGGAAGTAGATATTATTATTCGGTGGCTATCCCCCATTCGTGTGCATTGCATGACTTAAAAATACGATCGGGGTCACTAGCTATCTGGCAATGATATAGATCTACAACGTTCTTAATATGTACAAAAATAGTGGTAGAAAATCCTGGCTGGTTATCGCGTACACTATTTAGGGCTTGATGGCCGTTGTTGATTTGTTGTTGTTTTTTTAAATCTATCTTGGTCGTTTGATGTTGTTGCTTTTTGTTATTATTCTTTTAGAGAGATGGTATTTTTTTCTGTCTGTAAATCATCGCACCTTGTAGCCTTTTGATTTATCTGATGTCTATTATTTTAAATGTCTGCTTTCCCTCGTAGCAACTCTTTTCCTCATTTGAAAATCTTTTCTGCTACCGGGGCTGTTCTTTCTCTTATTTTAAACTAATCTTTCGTCTTTCTTTTTCCATGGGCGCTGAGATGACCTTTGAAGTCAAATAGAGCCCTAAAACATCAAATAAACAAGTGGCATAATACCGAGATCTAGAATCCATATCCAGAATCTAGATCTAAATTAAAAATAAAGGATTGAGATCTAAGTCTAGTTCTCAGTTTAAAAACAACAGTAGTGAGGCACTAGATTTAGATCTAGATCCAGATGTTGAGGAAGGTTTTGTAGTGTTGCCTTATTTGTTCTGTTTCTAAAGTCCGTTTCAAAATTTAGAGCCACAGAAAAGGGTCTATATCTCCAACACCCTCTTTTTAATCTTTCTGAAATTTTGTGTGGTGGTTCATGACCAAACGAAAAGGATTTTTTTTTTCAGTTCAAAATTGGCTTTATTTTAGAAATTTGTTTATTTGTCCTATATTAAAAATGTCGAGCTGACAAAATTTCAAAATTTCAATGTTATACAGTAAATGATCTTGACACAACTCGAAACGAGACGGCGTGTTTGGGTTGAGAGTAGGTTTAGAAAACTACACGCACTTTTATCTCACTTTAATAGGGAGCTTTTATATTGGTCTACATCATATTCTTTTGCCTATTGAACAAGTAGTTTCGATATGTCACTCTAGATCAAAAACAAATAAGAACAACTTGAGTTTTATCCCAGCATTTTCCTTTGGTTTCATTGGAGGTGGGAATGAATGGCGTTGTTTTAATGTAAATCATGAACATATTGTACATTCAACCATCTTGAGTATTTTATATAGCTCTAATAGAAATTTTTTTAATTACACTTGATAAATATTTGAGAATAGGATTTTTGTTTGGTCATGATCATTCCGGACTCATACACAAAATTTCAGTTCCTTCCGATGTTTACTTTAGAAGATATAGGCCTCAATAAGCGACTTTGAATAATGAACGCGGTAGGCCTATATCTGATTCAGTTTCATTATACAGCATCTAGACTAGAGTTTGTATCATTTTGAAATTGAAAACAACAATCAAACAGGCTGCGAATTTTAAATAATCGTCATTTTCATGGCCAAGACATGGTTTAAGTTTTTCTACTCTTCAGTGGCTTGAGGGGGCGATGATGTTTGTACTATTTTTAGATACCTCTATGCGTGAATAGCATCCAGCACTATTCACACAGGTTGCGAGATTAACAAACATCCAATGGAGAAAGCTTTTGTTGAAAAAACATGCACAGCTATCGAAATTGACTAGATGGATTTTGTTTGTCAATGAAATACATTTTGTTAGATCTATACTATTCCATGAAACACATTATACCAAGATCAGATCTATGCTATCCTTCTCATGAGAAAGGTGGTCCAAATGATACCTCGATTTATCCGTTCCAAAAAACCATGTTGATCGGATTGTTTTGTGACAACTTTGAATATAAGTCGTTTTCATCTTTAGTAGTAATATGCTTCACACCATCAGCATTAAATCTATCGAAAAGTTGCCGAGATCAAACACTTTTTGCCTTCATGGCATTTTACCTCCTTGTCTTTATTCTTATGAAAGAAAGTATATGACTGGATAACAATAATTATTTTCCCTTGCTCCATCTTCACCTGTTTATCTTTTTTCAAGATATATTTGTATAATATACCTATATTCAATAGAGTAAAACATGGGTTGGATTGAGTTTTTGGCATTGTTTAGTTCATGTACCTCACTGTTAGTTAACAAAGCAGCGCAATGAGAACATTACAATGACATGAAGCTCACGGCATAACTAGACAGCTCCGTTTAGTTACTCTCCTCGCCCGTACTATGTCACGCTGACCTCGCGTGACCGAGGTCAGGACCTGTTCATGAGTCGGTTGTGAGAGAAGAACATTTCTCAAAGCGTAGCTGTTAATAATGGGTTCAAATATCACTAACTTCCAAAGGTAACTACATAGGTTAATGTGCACATGAAGGACGCCGTTTGAATTATTCCTCTCGTTGACCATGGAAGAAAAGACATAACAAATCTCTTCATTTTCTCCTGGAAGAGGTTTGAAAAGGGCCTATTTTTGGTTCATTGTTTTCATCTAATGCATAATTTTAAAAAATCATAATTAAGTTGTTTCACATACATTTTTTTCTAAAATGTGCACAGATGATTCACAAGACGTCCATAAATGTACTTACGAGAAAGAATTGAGTCAGCTCTGTAACATTTCCAGATAAAACAGTTTAAGCATTGTGAAGCCAATGAAAATCGGCAATTCTATGTGCTCATAGAGAAGTTAACACACACGCAAACACATTATACTACACACGGCCTAGGATACATATGAACTTTGATGATAAACCGGTTAGAACCAGACATAGAATTGGGCTTACTAAAAGATTTCTTTGGTATCATAATGACATTTATCTTCTCTTTCAATGAGGCTTCATGGAATAAGACTCGTATGTGCAATAATTTTGTAATTACACGTTAATTAGAGAGATGTAGTGAAATAAATTTGAAAAATTTACTCACACAATTCAAAAGCGCAATTCACGAAAACTACAAACGCTAGAATGTTGAAATTTCAATGAACCCAAGGAGTGGGGTTGGATGAGTGAAAGAAAGAAAGAAATGAAATTTTGGCGCAATAATGTGGATGCAGTGAAGGCAAGAATTTATGTAATTTTCCGCCAATGCCATTGATCTGACAGCGGGTACCGAGAACTGCACGTGACCGCTATGACCCCGAACAGGTAGCCGGGCGGAGTTGATTAATGGCCTTCGCCTGGCATCAAGTAAACGGTAGTACCTTTCAGTTAGAGTGAGTTGCTGTGAGCTGCATTATATCAGATTAAGTAAAAGTGGAGTACTGCAAAGGCGTACACAGGCACTATTTTTCTGAAATAACCTGAAAACTGATTCACCCTGAGCTTCAAAATGTAAAATAAAAGAAAATGTAAAATAAAAGAATTAGGACTACTCAACTATAAAGTCGGAAAATAGACGTGACGTTTCGGGTATCACCCTTCATCAGACACCATAAAAAGATAAACGTGTTAGATAAGATAATAGAAGATAAGATAAGATAATAGAAGATAAGATAAGATAAGATAAGATACATCTTTATTGTCCATAACGGCACATTGTCTTGGTGGTACATGATAAATAAACATACATATCAATAAAGAAAGAAAAGATGAAAAAAAAGTGTATATATAGTTACAGAGATACATAGTTCCATAAAATGTAATATAATATTATGCATGAACACACACAGACAAACATATAACCGGTATAAATTTACATCCATACACACATCCATACACATATGTGTACATGCATACACACATACATGCACACATACATATATACACATACAAACTTACATAATATACGTTAAGAAGAATGTCAATCAAGTAAGCAAATGATGATGATAAACTATGTAGTGGTGTTCATAATAAACAATGAAGGTAATGATGATTATTATTCTTTGATGATGACTGATGATGATGAGGATGATGATGACAATGATGAGCACGATGATGATGATGATGATGGTGACGGAGATAATGTTGAGAACTATGACATCAGTGGCAACTTAGTATAGTAATAATAATGAGCAAAACTAAGAGCAATGATACTCAAATTTAAATAGTAATGATGATAACAAAGTTACTAGTGGCGGCGATGATATGGATGATGTATATGAATGTAGCTAGATCTGTGTTAATTAGTCATTTCAGTAAATGAATAACCAGTTAAATTTTTGTATACCGGTACAATTTGGTGAATGACACAACTGTGGCAGCTTGGCAGTGAAAAGTAAAGTAAAGATGGCATTTATACAGCACACGTTCCATGGCATAGCCATGCTCACGGCGCTTTACAACGAAATTCTACTCCCCTGACCAACAGCAACACGGAACATTTAGAACGAGACTTGCAGCCTGTTAAGCGCGAATATACTTTTTCATACAAAGACAGCAATGTAGTAACGGCCAGGTACTCGTTCACACCTGAGTCGAGTGAGGTAAGCAAAGTAAGTGTCTTACCCAATGACATAACGCCGATGACTTGCGATAATGAGAATGACGGCACACAAGCCAGGTTCGAACCCCCGCTGTCATGCATGTTTGTACTGAACATGGTGAATCCCTTTTAACTTTCGACTCGTGCCGGGATGTGTTGACCTTAGCCATCGACATCAGTGGGGTCAGGGTGTTCAACTTATAACTGCAAGGTTCTGTGTTTGTATTCGCATCGCACTGTGACACTGTTTAGCTCTTACAAAAGTTAATTTACACACCTTTCCTCACTCAGTTGGATTTCAGTATCCGACAAAGCAGGGAGGGATCGTGTCAGAATGTCAGAGCATATGCCCCTGTAAAATGGCTGCATCTCTGTATACTCCATATGGAGGTGAGAAGGTATTTGGTTGGGAAAGGCCTGTCGGGGAACATTTGTAAGGCACTTTGAGCACACTTAGAGGAATTACCACTACTAAAAGCTCTTTATTTTACTAGTGCTCAAATTTCTGTCACAGGAAAATGCTAGCGCTATAGAGCTGTACATATTTATTGACTATTTCTACACAATGCCCTTTTGTTGCTGAAGAAACCTTATCTCACTTAATTTTGATCTTTTTATTTTTTATTTTGCAGGACTAATTCAAAAGCATGCACAAATTTGCCTGTAAGGTATATTTCATTTAGAGCATTATTAAATGAAATAGATCTTCTTCTTTTGGTTCATTAGAGGTCGCCATGAGGTATCTGCTCGTCTCTCGTCACCCCTGTGAAATGTGTCCTCCTCTCTTCATCAATAACAGTCATTTCTTCCTTTTCCATCCATAATATAGCTCCTCTTGGGTCTTCCTTTTTTCGTGTTAATGCTAACGTCATCATTAACATTTTCAAATGTTCTTGCTGATTTACTTCCCATCTCTCCTCAGAATGCATCTCAATCTAGACTCCGTCACCCAGTCCACAACTTGCTTACCTGACTATTATTTCTGGTGTGCACGTATCTGATTTTGACCAACAAATTGTCCCATTATGGGTTGTAGTTCGGGCTTGTGGGTCAGCAACTCTGATTTAATAACATTCACTTGATCAAAGATTTACTCTAATCTGCCCCAATGAATGTCAATAAAAATTTGTAGATTGGTTTTTATGATAAAAAAATAAACTCACGTGGTTTACATATGCTAGCGTGCGTAAGGCTCACAACAGCAAGTCATCGGCGTTGTGTCCTTGGATAAGACACTTTACTTCGCTTACTTCACTAACTCAGGTGTGAATGAGTACCTGGCCGTTAAGACAGCACTGCCTTTGTCTGAAAAAATGTATTTGCGCCTAACAGGCTGCAAGTCTTGCTCTAAATATGCTGTGTTGCTGTTGGTCAGGGGAGTTAAATGTCTACTTTATAAAGCGCCGTGGGCATGGTTAAACTGTGAAACATGCGCTACATATACGTGCCATCTTTACTTTTACTTTACATCCTCTTCTAAACTGAGGGAGAGATTTTTTTTAAATCATAAAACATTTTTTGAAAATACTGTTTTCATTCTTTAACTAAAAGAGAACTTTCTCATCTTCACACAACCTACTGTAAAAAATTATGTAGATCTATATACATTCTTGTAGCAGAGGCACAATTTAGGGGTTTTGACACTCTTCATGAGAACTGCCGTGTTGATGGATATTGCAATTCAATTATGCTTCAACTTTAAAGGGACAAAAAGACATGGGTTCTGAGTCAAATTGGATGCTTACCCAGCATTGACACACCCTTCCACAAACACAGCATCCTTACTTCAACACCTTCAGCTCTTATCCCTGATGTTCTGTTGCTGCAATGATCTCTAGCACATACAACTTAGATGGGTGGACAAACTTTCACCTTCAGTTTTGAATGTGTGCCATTTTGAATTAAACATACGATCAAGTCGTGACAAGACATTATTTGATAGCGGTTCTTTATAAATTACTTATTAACTAAACAATCTAGTTTGATGGGGGAAAATCCTACAACACCAATGTTGATCTTTCTAAAGGGCAAGAGGCTTCAAGATCAAAGTGAACTCACCGTATGAGTGCCTGGGCTCTGACTTAATAATTATGTACACTCTTTCTCATATTTTAAATTTCTGAACATTGTTACATGCACCAAATGATACGAGGCAAATGTGATTTCACTGGAAGGATAAATAAAGTATGTATCTTATCTTATTATCTTAAACTTACTTTAGATTACAGATAATTCCTGGGTTATCCATAATGTGGGCTTTTCTTTTACATTCACATATGTTCTAGTTCTAGTCTTCTTTTGGAGTTTTGTGGTCTAGTGACTGTTTTTACCAGCGATGATCAGTGCCAAGCAACTACAATATGGCTAGTTATTAGATGGACAACTGTCATGGACCACCATTCATCGTGGTTATTGTTTCCATGGCATTGTGTCTTAAGCTACTCTACTCTGAGGTGAATGAGTACTGTATTGTGGCGATCGAAAAATGACTTGATGTTGACTTCATGGTAAAATATTGTATGATGATCTTTATGGTAAAATATTGTATGATTATCTGTATGGTAAAATACTGTATGATTATCTTTATGGTAAAATACTGTATGATTATCTTTATGGTAAAATACTGTATGATTATCTTATGGTAAAATACTGTATGATTACCTTTATGGTAAAATACCGTATGATTATCTTTATGGTAATGCCAGACCTCCCAACCGCTGACTTTCAGATGTGGGGAGATTTGAGATGAATACCAGGGATATCTGATAAAATCGGAGGAGATTTTAACATTTAAATAATAAATAATTACCATAACAGTAAATTAGACAGTAGTACACTGCTGTTACTACAGAACTTACCTTTACTGTTGATAGGTATTTCAGGGGTTGACGGTTGTAACATTTAGGATAATTTTATATACACTTAAAATCTAAGTCTTTACTTTAAGTCCTTTTGCAGAGAGTGAAAAATCTCATTTAACTTCGATGACATATACAAACAGTTTTCAAGCATACATCGCAGTTAGAAAACATAATTTTAATATTTAAAAGAGACAACTTTCAGCTAGTTTTACATTATACAAATTCAACTTCAACATTAAAAAAAATAAAAAAAGAATATAAAGCATTGCTTCCGATTTTCATTCTTCCACAACACCCAATACCATCCACTACACAAAATACCCTATGACTTTCCCATCCTTCATTGCTAATAAAACAAACCAAGCAAAACACACAGAAAAACAAAACAAAACAAAACAACCCAAAAAACAAAAAAAAAAAAACAACAACACTATAACCCCCCCCCCCCCTTCCTATCCACACAACAATAACAATCTCCAGAAAAAAGAAAAACAAAACAAAAGAATACACACACCCTTGGCTACACTTTATCATTTACATTTTTTAACATAGTGTTGGAAATACCCTTTTATGACTGAAATAAAAATAACCCAATAACTTTATACAAATGTTTAAGCATCTGGAAAGATTTAAGTTGACATGAATAAGAAGAACAGGCTATGCAAAGTCTTTGCAACTCACTGTTTTCCCTCTTCAATTTACATAATATATTTTGTTTTCTTTATCAATAGTAAAGCATGGAAAATTTACAACATTTTTTTCTTTTTTTTTTAAATGAAAAGTTGGCGAAGAGTAAGGAAGTAAAAACAATTCAATTTTGTGAGCCTGAACTTTGACAAGAGCAATAAGCAATTATGATGATGATGAAGATGATGATGTTGAGGAGGAGGAGGGGGATAATAATGATAATTTTTCACCAATAACAGTCAATTTACATTTTTAATACAGAATACATTCATAAAAAAGGGTCTTTAAAAGTATCTGTACATAAAAAAAGACAAACATCATCACCAAAACTTCCAACACAAAGAACAAGAAATCAGCAAAAATGAATTGTAAAGCAGGCTTATGCTTAAAGGTCTTCTCCATCTGCACCTTCTTGGTCATGGTCCTCCATCTGACTGAAAAACAGGAAGTGGGAGGTCCATGTACCTCGTGATAGAACTCTTTTGGAGTGGACAGCAGGAGTTCATATTTCATGTTCAGCTCATGACGCAAACCTGGTGAAGAAAAGCAAAATAAAGATAAAAAATAAAGATAAAGATAAGATACAAGTTCACACATGAATGCAGACTCTACAGAGTTTACATTGGTTATTCCCACAGCCTGCCACTGCACTCTGATACTTTCTAACTCCTTGGGGAGCATACAGAAGGGCACACAATTCAGTGTAGAAATCTAGCAATCTGGCAAGATCTTTCACATAGAGGATTGAAATTTTTTTTTAAAGCGTGAGCTTGTCAAGATAAGAGAGATTGTGCACTTTTCAATTTTCATTGAATAGTCAGTGAATGAAAGCTTTCATTATTTTCAGAACTTTAAACAAGACATCATTTGTTCTCTGGAAATTTTGAAAGCATGCATTTCCAAAAATAGAAAAAAAATCCAAAAGTTCAGCAGATTGACTCATACTTCAGCGTCCACTGTAAATGTAACATTTCTTCTCTCTGATACAGTCATCCTAAATGTCTTTTGACACTTACAAGCAAGTAAAATAAATCAAATACTACTATAGTACAGGGTGGCCCCTTAGCTCAGTTGGTAGAGCGGCTGACTGCCATGTGAGGTGACCCGAGTTCGATCCCCAGCCGGGCAGTGGTTTTTTTC
>JAOYNN010276171.1:0-10279 GCA_025770095.1 Goniobranchus kuniei
ATATTATTATTATTATTATTATTATTATTATTATTATTATTATTATATTATTATTATTATTACACTGTAATCATGAAAATGGGAACAGAATGATAGAGGCCAATGCCCTATTCACATATGAAAAAAAACGTATACTTAATTCAACATCATAATTCATATCAGTATCTAGAATCCAGGTCTATTATCTCTCATATTTCAAAGTGCTATGGGCACATGGCTCTTGCTTTTGTCTAGATAGTGAATTATGCTTTGCCCTAGAAGCGTCAGCTGCCATGGCGAATTTACTATGGCAATTGCTTACAAAGGGAGAGTTGTCTTCAGGTGTATATTGGATGGACTGCGATATTTTAATGTGGTATTTGATGTCCTTGTGATGCATGCAAAATGTAATTTTTATGTCTTAATTATTCTTTTTAGTGTCTTAAAATGAGTATATGCATTCTACGTGGTGAAGCGCTGTATGAAAGTTATGTAGTATTATTTTAATTGTGAATGTTTATGCAAGATTCTGCATTCAGTTCACTTAAATGGAATGAGCTTTTAAGTATTTTTAATTTATCAATAAATATTATAGTTAATTGTAGAATTGGAACCATCTCAATTGCAGTCCAAAGAGGTATCGACCCAAATGTCAACGTTGTGCTGTTGGAGGATTTTGCAGCTGTCTTGGGTGTTGGTATTGCTGGTGTCTGCATTTCTGTTACTCATATCACTGGATCTCCAGTCGCTGACGCCTTGGGTTCGGCAATAATTGGTACTTTGCTTGGAGCAGTGGCTAGCTTCATCATTTACACTAATACCAACCAACTTGTAGGAAGGTTGGTATTGTGAAATATAAGTGAAAGTCAAATCCATGTTACTTTGAATGCTGCCCCTATGATACAATCAAAGGACCCATTAAATGAATTGTAGGTCAAAAGACCCCTTACAATTGATTTCCAGTGAAAGGCGAAAAAAAGCTTGGGTATAATGATTTTGAGTAGAAGGTAGGTAGAATTGTATCTGAAGCTAGCTCTAGATCTTGATACATAAATATATCTACCTACATTTCAAGAGATAAAAGATCTTAATCTTGTACTCTTTTTTCTCTTAATCTACCTTCAACTTCAATGGATTAATCATGTATAGCAATTCCAGCTTATTGGAACCCTATAGAGCTCTATTTTAATGTTATATCTAGCTCCCAATGTAGATCTAAACACACACACAAAATCAGATCTGATTTAGACTGAAATTACGAATTCATAGAAATCCATAGATCTATACTATATCTAGAGGGGGTCCTTTTACTGAGACAATTTAGATTAAGAACAAATGGATAATGGTTAGATCTCTAGAATTCTAGAGCACATATCTAGTTAATTGTGGTGAATATTTAATCTGGCATTTGAGACTATTTATTTAAGCCTATTGGGCCAGAATACCTGTTGTTTCCCCTTTCCCCATTTTGTTCATTTGTCAATATGGTAATTTGGGTGTTATGTGTTTGAGGAGTCAATTTCCTCAAATTTTATAGAAATTTAAACATTTTTTATAATAAGAGCAAAGACATATTGGACAGACATAAAACTATTCAAATTTGAACTGTCGCTCCCACAAAAGGTTACCTGGGAAAGGGGTCATATTGATTGCAAGTATTTGCCTTCAGTAAGTTTACTACTACTACTAATCATAATAAAAAGCATTTCTAGAGCGCATATTCACCACATACATAGAGGTGGTGCTCTATGCGCTTGATGATTTGTTGAATCAGTGTACTCTTTTGTAGTTTCTTTCCATGACTTAAAAGTAAAGGATGTTTGGATGGATTATTAATTTTGATGCTTCATTGTACTAATGATGCAGTCTTGAGATAGTATCAAATGTGTGTGAAATTTGGAATTTTCAAGATGTAAAATTTTAGTTTATCTGATTCTTCACTTTTCACCAAAAACACAAAACAAACGGAAGAACAACTAAATATCATAAATGAGGAAAGCAAAAAAGGAGGTTTAAAAATACACAGAGGAAAGACAAAACATATGACCAACTATAAAAACAAGGATGACATAAGGATAGAGAACGATGTAATAGAGAATGTTCAATACTACAAGTACTTAGGTCAAACAACTTATCTAAAAGACATGACAAAACAAGAAGAAATGACAAGGATTACTTCAGGGTGGAGAAGTTTTGGGAATAATAAAGAACGTTTTAGTTGCTTTATACCAATAATAATGCCTATGACAGAGTTTTAAAGTTATGAACTTTGTGCCAGAAATAATATAATTAAATCTTACTTTCAGTCCTTATTCAATAAAGCTTTATATGTTTGGATTGTATTCCAAATATGGACCTTTTATAATAGACTTGACCGAAATGCACTTTACTGTTTTGAAATATTGTTGTTGCATTTATCTTTGTTAGTTGAAATGGAAAACAGCTTGAGGTTTTTGTACCTTACATTGTCTTTATGTTTCATGTTATGATTATTTTATGCACTCTGAGTTTTAGGTTATAAAACAAGGTTTTACATTTATCCAGATCGATTCCTTTGGATGAACGTCATGAGATAACACAACAAATGGAGAGGGACAGAATGATCAGGTATGTATGCTATTTACCACTGGCTTTTCTTGATATTTTTTTGTTCGTCTTAATTTAACAAGAAAACATACAAAGAAATGTGAAGTTATTTCAATTTTCATTTCTTTCCAACAATTTCTTTTGCCCGAGGATTTACCTTTTTCAACTCCAATTGTAGAATATCCCAAAATGAAATGGACTTAAATGACAAGCACTGAAGGAAAGCAGAATTTTTTATTAAATGAGAGGAAATCACTAACATGGCAATAAATTATTTACTAGACTCCCCATCTAGGAGCACAGATGGCTCAATGGTTAATGTGTCAGCCTTGGGATCAGGAAGTCTTGTTTTTTCCGTAAGTTAGAAAATGTATGCTTATTGCTCCACCCAACTGAGGTGTTAAATGAGTAGGCCTACCTAGCAATAGGCTGGTATTGTTGTGCTGAATGGTCTGCATTGTACAGGATAATCCCCATGTGGTATGCCTACTAAGGGGCAGAGTATTGTAAAGCGCTTTGAGACTGTTCTTAGAATGGTGGAAAGCACAATATAAATGTGATCCTTTATGTTTTGTTTTAAATAAGCAGAAGCAAGATTATTCTGAAATTTGCATCACATTATGAAGACAATACTAACCATAATCCTCTCTCTTTCTGCCTTTTGCCTGGTTGTTGTATAGACCTTTGTTTATTTCAACTCAAACAAGAACATTTCCCTGATGTGTTCATTACCATTCCAAACAATGAGCCAGTAATAAGAGATCAAACTGAAAACATGTTGTCTTTTTGCACATTGCCACACAAGTCAGAGACTGCAGATGGTTGTCCTCTTTTCACTTATCCTTCCGACTAGGTTCAGCAGTAAGAATACTTGACTTCCATTACCCTCTTTCCATAGCATTTTACCCTCTTTCCATAGCATTGTCAATGGTGATTCTTGGGTCCTCTCTGTCTTTTGTTTTTTTTAATTTGGAGGTATGGTATCTATGGTATGCTAGCCCTTGGTCTTCCTTCTGGCTCTGTCATCAAGGCCTCTTTTACTTTTACTTTCTTCACACCTAATGATGTACATAGTTACAGTTTATGTAATGTAAAGAGGAGAAGCAGATACTGTAGAATCTGACATTATTTTCAAAAACTTTATAGAACTCATTGAAAATCAAATTGATATATTATGTGGTTTTAATGCAGCTCTTTAAGCACAAAATATTCATTGATTAGTTACAATGTTTAATTTCAGTTAATGATATGTTGTGAGAATTTTCTTTAAATGCATGGAAATTGTTCCCAAAAGATCACTACATGATGTCAAAGCCACTCAGATGGGAGGACTAGTTCGTTACAAGGCAGAAGTTGATTTTGATGGACGAGAAATAACAAGGGCCTACCTTTACAAGCAAGATCTCAGCATTTTGTTGATGGTAAGAATTAGAACCTTCAGTTCCTTTTTTTTTAATATAAATTTTCAACTGATAAGTTTGTTTGATATTCATTTTATCAGCATTACAGCTTTCAAATGACATAGAAATAAAATATTAATTTGATTCAGGGTGATGGCTTTTAATTTATTTTATTTAGCCCATGCTTTCTCAGTTGTGGTGTGGCATTTGCTTGATAATTGAAGGGTAAATTCAAAATAAGCTTTTTTAATATTTTAGGGGAAATATGTGGAAAGTTGTTGAGAATATTTAGATCCTCATTTATTGTCTTTGGTGGACTCTTCGTGATTTGTTTATTTTTGCCATGGTAGGGATTAGTTAATTTTTCTTAATTCATTGCATTGGATCTTGATCTTTTTTTTTTTTCGTAAATAATAAAAAGTCAAACTTGGATTCCATAGTTCTTTTTCTTCAGCACCATCAAGAATATAGTATCTTTCATCTTTCAAGGAGATTATTAATTGGTGACATTTGAAATTAGACTGAAGATTTGTGGCCATTTCTTATTCTGACTGATTTATTCTTCATACATCAAAACATTTCTTTGTGAATGTGGAGGTTATTTTTGTTTTTGTTTTTTTGCTTGACATTTCCTTTCAGCAGAGTGACCAAGAAACTCAAAGGGACACACAAAACCCAAAATGTTCATACATAGATGTTAGTGATACATTTTAATCTCAGATTTATTGACAGCAGAACATTTTGTGAAAATCATTCATGGTTATTTGGGTTCCAGTTTATCCATTGCAAAGGTCATGTCTTAATCTGGCTAGGTCAGCAAATACTTATATCATATCAAAAGTAAGGCTAAGAAACTTATCTGTCAGTAGCCATGGCAAATATCAAGTGTCATTAATAGATATATTAACCCACTCTGTTAATCTACAGGAAGCCAAAAATCTGCAGACAGTTGATGAGCTAGAGAATTTTATGTTAAATCATGGAGAGAAAATCATTGACACCCTTGGCAGTGAGGTGGACAGAATTGAAAGAGATTTAAAGGTAAAGAAAAAAATTAAGTATTTCATCATTTTGTTCATCCTTTAAACTTTGCTCCTGATAGCAAATACTGAAATAAGTATTTTTTTAAAAAGTACCACGAGTCACTGGCATTGTGTCCAACTCGCCCAGTACCACAAGTCACTGGCATTGTGTCCAACTGACCCGGTACCACAAGTCACTGGCATTGTGTCCAACCGGCCCAGTATCACAAGTCACTGGCATTGTGTCCAACTGGCCCAGTACCGCAAGCCACTGACATTGTGTCCAACTGGCCCAGTACCATAAGTCACTGGCATTGTGTCCAACTGGCCCAGTATCACAAAGTCACTGGCATTGTGTTCAACTGGCCCAGTACCACAAGTCACTGGCATTGTGTTCAACTGTCCAATACCACAAGTCACGGCATTGTGATCATCTGGCACAGTACCACAAGTCACTGGCATTGTGTCCAACTGGCCCAGTACCACAAGTCACTGGCATTGTGTTCATCTGGCACAGTACCACAAGTCACTGGCATTGTGTCCAATTGGCCCAGTACCACAAGTCACTGGCATTGTGTTCATCTGGCGCAGTACCACAAGTCAATGGCATTGTGTTCATCTGGCACAGTACCACAAGTCGCAGGCATTGTGTTCATCTGGCACAGTACCACAAGTCACTGGCATTGTGTTCAACTGGCCCAATACCACAAGTCACTGGCGTTGTTTTCAACTGGCCCAGTACCACAAGTCACTGGCATTGTGTTCAACTGGCCCAGTACCACAAGTCACTGGCATTGTATTCAGCTGGCCCAGTAACACAAGTCACTGGCATTGTATTCAACTGGTCCAGCACCACCAGTCTATGGCATTGTGTTCATCTGGCCCAATACCAGAATTCACTGGATTGTGTTCAAATGGCCCAGTACCGCAAATCGCTGGCATTGTGTTCAACTGACCTAATACCACAAGTCACTGGCGTTGTTTTCAACTGGCCCAGTACCATAAGTCACTGGCATTGTGTTCAACTGGCCCAGTACCACAAGTCACTGGTATTGTGTTCAATTGGCCCAGTACCACAAGTCACTGGCATTGTATTCAACTGGCCCAATACCACCAGTCACTGCATTGTGTTCATCTGGCCCAATACCAGAATTCACTGGATTGTGTTCAAATGGCCCAGTACCGCAAGTCACTGGCATTGTGTTCAACTGGCCCAGTACCACAAGTCACAGGCATTGTGTACAACTGGCCCAGTACCACAAGTCACAGGAATTGTGTTTAACTGGCCCAGTACCGCAAGTCACTGGCATTGTGTTCAATTGGCCCAGTACCACAAATCACTAGCATTGTGTTCAACTGGCCCAATAACACAAGTCACTGGCATTGTGTTCAATTGGCCCAATAAAACAAATCACTGGCATTGTGTCCAATTGGCCCAGTACCACAAGTCACCAGGATTGTGATCATCTTGCACAGTACCACAAGTCACTGGCATTGTGACTAACTGGCCCAGTACCACAAGTCACCGGCATTGTGTTCATCTGGCACAGTACCACAAGTCACCGGCATTGTGTTCATCTGGCACAGTACCATAAGGCACTGGCATTGTGTTCATCTGGCCCAGTACCACAAGTCACCTGTATTGTGTTAATCGGGCACACTACCACAAGTCAATGGCATTGTGTTCAACTGGCCCAGTACCACAAGTTACCGGCATTGTGTTCATCTGGCACAGTACCACAAGTCACCGGCATTATGTTCATCTGGCACAGTACCACATGTCACTGGCATTGTGTCCAATTTGCCCAGTACCACAAGTTACCGGAATTGTGTTCATCTGGCACAGTACCACAAGTCAATGGCATTGTGTTCAACTGGCGCAGTACCACAAGTCACTGGCATTGTATTCAACTGGCCCAGTACAAGTCACTGGCATTGTGTTCATCTGGCCCAGAGCAACAAGTCAGGGGCATTGTATTCAGCTGGCCCAGTAACACAAGTCACTGGCATTGTATTCAACTGGCCCAGTACCACCAGTCACTGGCGTTGTGTTCAGCTGGCCCTATACCAGAATTCACTGGCATTGTGATCAACTGGCCCAATACCACAAGTCACTGGCATTGTGTCCAACTATTCCAGTACCACAAGTCCCTGGCATTGTATTCAACTGGCCCAGTATTACAAGTCACATGGCATTGTGTTCAGCTGGCCCAATACATAAGTCACTGGCATTGTGTTCATATGGCCCAATACCACCAGTCACTGGCATTGTGTTCAACTGGCCCAATACCACAAGTCACTGGTATTGTGTTCAACTGGCCCAATACCACAAGTCACTGGCATTGTGATCAAATGGCCCAGTACCACAAGTCACTGGCATTGACTTCAACTCGTCCAATACCACAAGTCACAAGCATTGTTTTCAACTGGCCTGATACTGCATATCATTGGAATTGTGTTCAACCGGCCAATTATCACACGGCACTGGCATTATGTTCAACTGGCCTCAGTACCACAAGTCACAGGCATTGTGTTCCACAGGCCCACTACAACAAATCATTGACATTGTTTTCCACTGGCCAATTATCACATCATTAGCATTATGTCCTGGCCTGATACTACAAGTAATTAGCAATATGTTCGTCTACCCTAATATCATAAATCTCTGGCATTTTGTTCGTTTATCCCCATACAAGTCATTGGCCAATATGTTGTGCTGGCCAAATATCGCTCATCTTTGGCATTATGTTCCCTTACATCAATATCACTCATCATTGGCATTATATTTCCTTACACCAATATCACTAGTCATTGGCATTATGTTTTACTAGCCCAATATCACCCATCATTTGCATTATGTTCCCCCAGCCCATATCACAAGTCATTGGCATTATGTTCCACCAGTGCAAAAGCACAATTCATTGATGTTATGTGCTGCTGGCCAAATGGTAAAGTTATTGGTTTATGTGTTCCTTAGGCCCAATACCACACATCATTGACATTATGTCATCATGGCCCAATGCAAAGTTTGTGATTGGTTTTACTTTGAGATTTTTTGAACCAATCAATGCAAAAAAAAACGTATGCACTGATTCCTTCAAAGAAATGTTCTCTTTTTTTCTTTTCAATGTAGTGTACTTAGCCTTTGTGTCTTTTAAGTTGGTCTTCATTCACCATTATCAATTTTCATTTTATTCACAGGCAAAACATCCAGAAATCAGGCATGTTGACCTCGAGGCGTTGTAATTTGTACATCTGGATAATTATTTTCATGGCATTTTTGATGTTGTTTATTTGTTTTTTGACCGTTGTTACAAAGCACAGATGATTTCTAGTCTCATTGACAAATATAAGAGATTTACATTGTCTTCTAAGGTTTCCGTTCTTTGAATTTATTGCCCAGATAAATACAGAGAGCAGAAAACCTCCTTGATTTGCATTTTGAACAGATTTTTTTAAAATCTCTGTTAAGTTGGATATACGGATAGCCTATACTTACATAAATATTGACACTCTACCATTTCTATTAAGCTTATATATATTATGATTTCTCATAATTTTTGTTATCTTCCATCTTGAATGTACAATAATTGTGAGATTTATGAATTAGATATTTTCATGTTAACCATCCATTGATTTGAAAAGTGTGAGACTGTAATTTAAATCCAAATGTGAAACTGTTTATAAGGCATGAATGCTCATTTTAATTTAAAGCCATGAAAATCCAAAAAGTACTTGAAAGGAATCTCTGAATGGCTTTCATTTTTCAGTAATAGTTAAATGAGGAAGAAATCAAGGTTAAAATAGCTTTTGGGGGATTTTTAATCTTGCAGACATTTTTTTTCTACACTTTTGTATTTATTCTTAGGTGTTGATTTTCACATCCTTTTAACCTAACAAATACCATGCAACAAACATGTATGCATCACTTTTCCTGCCATAATACCATTAAGAAATATGAAGACACAAAATCTCTTTCTCAGAAGGAAGTGTCATTGAATAATAATTCTTAAACTGCTAGATTAGCCCATACGTTATCACCCATTGTAGACATACTGCATGCCCTTTACCACCATTTTTAGAGGACATATGGAAAAATGGCTGTGACAAGAGAAACAAATCGTATCTTCTAAATGACACAAGACAACTCTACAAATTTTTTAGGATAAACTTATGATGGATCGACCAACTCTTTGATACATCTCGATATAGAAATAAGGTCAAACTCGTCATCTTCATCAGTTGTTTCATCGCCACACCCCCTTTTCTCTTGATTTAGATCTAGATCTTAACCTTTGTTCTCAAGCATTTCATTGTTATTAATCTAGAACAGCTTGCTAGCAGGACAGAGAGGTTTACTGCATTCAATGGTGCCACATCACAAACATTAAAGTGCTTGAACAAGCATCTGGACCATGCTACTGAAAAGACAGCTATGCTTTGCAGGACATGTCTCCTGGATGGAGGTCCACACCTACCCAAGAACGTCCTTTGAGGTGAACTTTCCACTGGGCACAGCAGCACACTGGGCCAAAGAAGAGATCCAAAAACTCTCTTAAGAAATCCCATACTGCATGCCACATCAACCAAATTCTGACAACACTCTGTACACCAGCTAGTCCTGCTTCAAGAATAAACATAAAGCTGCCCCTCTGGAGAAACACAGTACGTGGAAGAATCAAACCGTTTAGATCCAACCCCAGCAGCTGCTGTGGCTGAGTGTATTCATATGGAATCATTCATATTAGTACCAGTGAGCATTTGCCGAATGTGGACAACAGTTTTAATCTTTGTAAGCAAAGTTAGGCCAACAATGGATACCATTCCATACATTGAATCCCTCTCCTCCAAGCTCTTGAATTTGGTCAGCTTTCTAACCTTGATACTGATTATTTCATTGTTGTCATTTCTCCATTCATCCATCATGATACCTGTTTTTTTCTGATGCAATAGTTTTGTTCTGTTTTTACTTCAGCGGTTTCTGAGAAACCCAAAACTGTAAACTGCCGTCGTACATTTCGATTTGGCCCTTTCTTTTAAATTTACAAAGTTATCAGAGTTAAATAATTTTGTTTTATTGTGTGCTGGATTCAGAGTTAAGACTCTCTCTCTTATCATAAAAACAATTTTTAATGGCAGTAGAACTTTGATATACCGCCAACTGTGGAATATCAGCAATCTTGGCTGTATTAGGAGTTTGGTGGTATAACAAAAATGTGGTGACACACAATGTAAAACATACAATAAAGACCCCTGAGTCATTTTGATTAATAAGTCAATGATGGGTTTCCC
>JAOYNN010276282.1:0-10279 GCA_025770095.1 Goniobranchus kuniei
AGCTTCCATAAGTCTCCTTATCTAGAGACAGGTAGGCATAGCTTCCATAAGTCTCCTTATCTAGAGACAGGTAGGCATAGCTTCCATAAGTCTCCTTATCTAGAGACAGGTAGGCACAGCTTCCATGTCTTCTTATCTGGAGACAGGTAGGCACAGCTTACATAAGTTTCCTTATCTAGAGATAGATTGGTACAGCTTCAATAAGTCTATTTATCTAGAGATTAGGTAGACACAACTTCCATAAGTCTTTTCATCTAGAAGTAGGCAGGCACAGCTTCAATAAGTCTCCTTATCTAGAGATAAGTGGACACAACTTCCACAAGTCTTTTCATCTAGAGGTAGGCATGTACAGCTTCAATAAGTCTCCTTATCTAGAGATAGGTAGACACAACTTCCATAAGTCTTTTCATCTACAGATAGGTAGGCACAGCTTCAATAAGTCTCCTTATCTATATATTGGTAGACACAACTTCCATAAGTCTTTTTCATCTAGAGGTAGGCAGTCATAACTTCAATAAGTCTCCTTATCTGGATAGAGATAGGTAAACACAACTCCAATAAGTCTCTGTGTTTAGAGATAGGAGGTAGGCACAGCTTCCATAAGTCTCCTTATCTAAAGATAGGTAGACAAGATTCCATAAGTCTCTGTATCTAGAGATAGATTGGTACAGCTTCAATAAGTCTCCTTATCTAGAGACAGGTAGACAGAACTTCAATAAGTTTCCTTATCAAGAGATAGGTAGACACAACTTCAATGTCTCGTTATCTAGAGATGGGTAGACAGAACTTCCATAAGTCTTCATCTAAAGGTAGGCAGGCACAGCTTCAATAAGTCTCCTTATCTAGAGATAGGTAGACACAACTTCCATATGTCTTTTTCATATATATATAAGTAGGTAGGCACAGCTTCAATAAGTCTCCTTATCTAGAGATAGGTAGACACAACTTCCATATGTCTTTTTCATATATATATATATAAGTAGGTAGGCACAGCTTCAATAAGTCTACTTATTTAGAGATAGGTAGACACAACTTCCATATGTCTTTTTCATATATATATAAGTAGGTAGGCACAGCTTCAATAAGTCTACTTATTTAGAGATAGGTAGGCACAACTTCCATGTCTTTTTCATATATAAGTGGGCAGGCACAGCTTCAATAAGTTTAGTTATCTAGAGATAGAGATAGGCACGACTTCCGTAAGACTTCTTATCTAGAAATAATTAGAACCAAGCAGGCACAGGTTCAATAAGTCTACTTATCTAGACATAGAGATAGGCACGACTTCTGTTAGACTTCTTATCTAGAAATAATTAGACCTAGGCAGGCACAGCTTCAATAAATCTCCTTATCTAGAGATAGGCACGACTTCCATAAGACTTCTTATGTAGAAATAATTAGATCTGGGCATGGCTTCCGTTCCTGATTTTTTTTTCCCTTGCCAGGTTTGTTCCACCCAGTGACTTGCTAGTTCCACCTTTTATTTTTACCAATCATATTATTATTGTCATACCTTCTCCATGGGTGCTAAGATGACCTCATAGGTGTCGAAAAGATCCATGTAAAGCACCAAACAACCTTCCCCCCTCTCTTGATCGGTGGTAGTGACTCTCTCTCTCTCTCTCTCTCTCTCTCTCTCTCTCTCTCTCTCTCCCCGTTAAAATAATAATACATGTGAACATGTAATAATAATAATCATCATCATCATCATCATCATCATCATCATCATCATCATCATCATAATAATCATAATCATAATAATAATCATAGTAATTCTTTTATAGCACCCTACCCTATAGGTAGAGGCTCTAGGTGCTTAACTAAACTACCTTAAAATGAGGAGACAACATCATAAAAGATTTAGACGTCACAGCATCAAAGGTAACATGCACTTCAAAATATAATTCTGCAATCTTATCTTATAAATACAAAAGATTCTAATTTTTTTCCATAGATCTTTATAAAAGATTTTTTAAAAATCTTACCTTGGCAGTAAGAGTGCCAATTGTTCTCTGTAAATCTCCAATTGTTTTGTCTCTAGTGAAAATTTCTGATTCTCTCTTCTTTATCTGTCAAAGAGAGGTTGAAACAGAGATCATAAGTTTTTCACAAACCTCAAAAGCAAAGACGCAATTCCCTAAACATTAAAAGAAAAAGAAAACTAAAATGTCTTACATTCCTGCCTTGTATAACAGGGGGAAAAAAGAGCAAAAAACTACTAGTTAGCATATTTATAAATCAGACTCATCGGAAAAAAGTCTCAAAAGTACTTCTTCTTCTTCCTATTACATGCATGCCTTTTTTTTCTTCCTATTACATGTCAATGTATGCTTCTTCCTCTTTTTATTATATTATATGTATAATTTTTCTTATTCCTATTGCATGCATACTTCCTTTTCTTCCTGTTACATGCGCACTATTTCTTCACCTTCCTATTACATGTATACTTTTCCTTCCTCCTATTGCATGTATACTTATTCTTCCTATTGCTTGCATACTTCTTCATCTTCCTATTACATGCATGCTTCTTCTTCACCATCCTATTAGATGTATACTTTTTTCCTTCCTCTTACATTGCATACTTCTTATTGTTCCTTTTACATGTATATACTTCTTCTCCATCTCCCTATTACATGTATACTTTTCATTCTTTCTTTTACACGTATACTTTTCTTCTCCTTCTTCTTCCTATTACATTATATACTTCTTCCTCTTCCTGCCAACGGCATGTGTATACTCAAAGTCTGGTGATTATTGAAAACTTCCCAGCTTTGCCCATTCTTTGTTGAAGGTTTCTGTAGTTGAAAGGGCCAAGAATTTTTCGGGAGGACAATTCCATAGCCTGACTGACAAAGGCATGAAAGACACATCAGAACAGGAAAAGATGACTGAGTATGTCACCCTGTCAGCACACCTGAAACACAGAGGCCGGCTCTGACATTGCTCCCCAACAACAACTACTTGCTTAACAGTTGGTCAGGAAAAACATGATCCATTGATTGCATCATCTCTTTTTTCCACACGTGCTTAATTGGAGTGAGAAGCAAGGTGATAAGCTTTGATTAAAATAATGTCATAAAAGAGCCTATTTCTGGAACCATACAGATAGGACATTATTATAAGATCATAAGACTGGTGATGCTGTATGTAGCAGAGTGTTGGACAATAGGAGCCAGAGAAGAACAGATCCTTGAAACAACAGAGATGAAAATGCTGAGAACAATCAAAGATGTAACATGGAGAGACAAATTAAAGAGTGTAAACCTCAGATAAGAGTTAGGAGTGAACAACATAAAAGAAAAAATCCGAGAGAAAAGATTGAGATGGTATGGACATGTCATGAGATTGAACGATGACAACCAAGTTAAAACGATACTAGACATGGAAGTGAGAGGGAAAAGGCCAAGAGGAAGACCCAAGGGAAGGTGAATGGATCGAGTCCAGAGGGACCTAATGGAATTGGAAATTACTCCAGACGACGCACAGGACAGGGAATTCTGGAGGTCAAGAATCCAAACCGCTGACCCTACTTAGTGGGAATAATAAAGCGAGGAAGAAGAAGAAGACAGATAGGACATGATTAATTTACTTCATTAAAGAATCACCTCATGATCTATGTACATCCTTCCTAACATTAGAGAGAAAGGAAGGGAGGAAGGCGGGTGTCTCCTTATTTCTTTTGCATGACCTTTCACACCTCACCAGAGCAGAAGTAAAATGGATGCCATGCTGAAGAGTCAGTCTTTTGAGCTCATAATCATGAAAGGCAACTTAGGCAACAAAGGCAGCATGCAATGTCTCTATGGCTCTCATCAATATCCTACTTTAATCCTTTTTTTTTAAATTCTTTCTTTGCGATGATTTTCGCACAATCATTCTTTAAGTTTTGGTGTAAAGTGTGACTTTTTTTGGTTTATTTTTTTGTTGTTTATTTTGACAGCTTTTATCATGTTGGTGAGTCAGAAATTGCTACTTCTTGATGTTATGTTGTCTGGTTTTTTTTTTCTTATCAATTCTCTATATTGCGACTTTGTAAAGAGAGTAAGTAAGGGACTGAGCTATACCTTTTATCTATACTGGATGAAACTTGTATACTCCCACCTGCCAGCAAAGAGAAGATTTTATAGAGAGACTTCGGAAACATTGTCATTAAATCATAAAATAATCTAAACCAAAATACACTAGGTGTCCTGCAGACTATGTGGGAGCAGAAAAAAAAAGAACACACACTTACAGCTACCAAAGAACTGCCTTATCAAGGAACTAAGAAAGTCTCATCTTGCTTGTCTGTCACACCAACACGCTATGAAATTACGTAGCTAATTAATGGATAAACTAAAACATTGCAACTTACCATTGCATTTGCAGACTTTACTTTTGCATCATGAGCCTTCTTTAGGTCGCTCTTCTCAAGCCTCAATTTCTTTAACAGATCTTCAAACAATGTCCGATCTTTCTTCTCCTTGTTATAATCCTCCATGGTAACTGTAAGCTGAGAAAAAAAAAATTTGCAACATCATAATATGAAAAAAAGTATACTAAAAAAATTACCATACAATTAGCTAAAATGTCAATGTTACCACTACAAAAAGTGGTGGGAAAGGCTATCTATAATCCTGCGTTATTGTGGATTCCTTCTTGAGCAGCGGGAGGGAATAAGTGATGTCATCCTATAAATGACTGTACTGAATAGCGTTGTTTCTTCTATTTGCTGTTTCCTTTGTTATCTCATCTACTAGATTATAAATAGGAAAAGTGGCATCCTGTCTGATGACTCCAAAGCTCTTTAGACTATTATCCATGAAAAGAAAACTCTATACGTTGTTCTTTCAAATGATGCTTGAAAAGATTCACACATTTTACAGAAAAGCCTTTATGTCACATTGATTGCCATAGTATCTGCCTATCACCACTATCAAAGGCCATCTCAATGTCTCTATAAAGTTCATGATGATATGGGTATTCCATTTATAAAAGGCTTAGTTCTATTACCAGGGATGCTAACTGATTTTGTTGAAAATAACGGAAAATTTACTCAAAGCGCACAGGTCATACTTCTCGCCAAATTTTAAGGCCACAACATTGCGAATCGTAGGCACTTTCTGTTTTTCCACAGCTCCCATGAAGATTTAGACCACTTTTGATCACGTTTAAACTGATTTGAATTCTAAACAAACTGAAAAAAAAAATTTTTTTTTCACTTTTGGCTTTCACATGCTTCTATGTTCGTTCAGCATCCATAGGCTAGGGAAAAAATAACGCAGTGGCTATACTGTAGTTACGGCCATGGCTGTTCAAGGCGAGCAGTAACGAAAGCTCATGAGTCTGTTACGCGATCACAAAGCTCACAAACTAGGCAGATCAGGATGCATGGGTTCAGCATTATATTAAAAATTAAATATTTCAACATCATGAGAAGTAAAAAGATTCATTCTCTGTAAAAAAAAAACAGGCTATTTAACAAATTTTTCATGCCATTGTGGTCAGTCTATTGATTTTTGAGTGTCGCTCTGTAGTCCATCGTAGCCAGGCATATTATATTGCACTACAATCGGCAGCCATGGGAATAGGAATTTCATTCATAAAATCGCCACGACATTGTTCACAGCTTTGGTGAACCTGAACCATTCCATTCATCTGAAGAATTGGTCAAGCTTTCAAATGGTTTGAATGGGCCTTGGATTTTTTTTTTCTTCAAGATTTCCCTTTTTTTATTCGAAAAAAAGACAATAATCTTTTTTAAAGTTATTTATTATCAAATTGACCGGCATTCAATTCCACGTTCAGTATGCTTCTGGGCGATCCCAAGAATGACGCAGTTTCACCGAGCGACTGAATGGGACAAGGTAGAAACGGGCCTTGCCGAGTGCATTAAAATTGCCATAAAATAACCCTATTCACAGGCCTATGTTTTTTGTGACAAAACTAACAAATAATTATAACACCAAGAGAAAGATATCTATTTTGACATTATTATTCACGTAAGGTTACTTTCAGAAAATATAGTGTGAAAATGGGCAAAATCGGCGATTTCGCCTCTCGATAACAAGTTTCTCGGTAGTTCGGGCTAGGCCTACCTCAAGGAGCTTACCTTGTTGGTCTACCGACAAAAAACTACTTATAGCCTACTTATAATTAGGATTTAGTAATAGCATGCGCATTGATAGTAGTGACAGCAATACTCGACCAGGCTGAGTCAGTCAGTAGGCTTAGATATGAAGAATAAGAAGAAAGTGGAGGATGATATTGATGGTGATGATGAGGAAATGGAAAGCTTGCTAGATATAATACAGGCTTAGACCTACGACGCAGCCCAGTCTCAACGTGTGGCGTAGGTGGAGTAGTGTCACTGCTAGGGGGTCGCTGTAAATAGAGACTCATAAGCTATCGTTACGGCTTGCCATGAACAGCCGCAATCGGCGTCGAACATCATCAGTTCGTGATTGCCGAAAAATATAGACTAGGAGGCTATCGTTACGACTCACCATAGCTATAGCCAACTTTAAAAAATAACTGAAATAACTGAACAAAACAGACTTTTGGCATCCCTGTATTATAATTCTCAATGCGACAATCTGATCTGTGGACCAGCTGTATTTTCCACAGGATAAATCTTTATTCATTTTTCTCAGAAGCATAAGAGAGATTCCGAGAATAAATTGAATACTGCGCATAAATGGAGAATGACAGAGTGATGAACAAGACAGGTGAGAACTTACCTGCTCTTTCAAGACAACATTTTCTGTTTTCAGCTCATCGATTTTTTCCTACAAAAGAGAGCAAATTGAAAAAAGATAAGTTCATACTCAATGGCCATCAACTTATCCTTAGTTTGACTTTTCAAAAAGTAAAACTCAATATCAATTATATCAATATTAGTTGTTGTTTTTTTAAATGGGTAGAATATTTTATAAAGAAAAATCATGGAAAAGCTAAAAGGCTGCAACCTTTTCAACATAAAAAAACAACAAAAAGCAAAACAAAACAAAAAACAACTTTAAACAAGTCTGATTCACCTTCTTATAAAAATGCAAAGTGCTTAATAGCAAAAGTGACAAGCGGAAATTCATAAAACATTTTTTTTAAAAAGAGGAACTTTAAAAAAATCCCGTTCACCTTCTACGCAAATTTAAAAAAATGTGTTTAATAACAAAACTACAAACAGAAATTCATGAAAGAGTCTTAAAAGAAGAACTTTAAATAAATCTGGTTCCCCTTCCTATACAAAAAAAAAGTGTTTAATAACAAAAGTAACAAACAGAAATTCATGCAAGTGTCTTAAATGAAGAGGAACTTTAATCTGGTTCACCTTCCTACACAAAAAAAAGGGTTTAATAACAAAAGTAACAAACAGAAATTCATGGAAGTGTCTTAAAAGAAGAGGAACATTAAACAAATCTGGTTCACCTTCCTATAACAATGAAAAAAAAGTGTTTAATAATGAAAGTAACAAACAGAAATTCATGAAAATGTCATAAAGTTTCTAAGTTTCCACTGTGACAAATATTAGATACTTAAAGCAGGATATTTTTTTAAAATTGAAATCTGTTTTCAAAATAGATTCAAAGTTCAATGTCAGGTGTTTGAAATCACTGTTGATTTTTTTTTTAAAGTATGCATTTAGACTTCTATCATTTAGACTACTCCTTTCACTATCCTTTTGATATTTATCTTACACTTATCAATTATCATTACTTAATCTGAAAGAGTAAGTGTAGACTATAATTTATAGATGAAAAATCAGTAAATTAATTTACAGATTTTTTTTTTCATGCAGAAGTGTAAAAGTATCTGAATAAGATTCTTTACCATCTCATCATGTATGAATACAATATAAATAAAAGATAGCAATATTATTAGCAGTAATAATAACACCATTACAAACAAAAACGTTAGAGGCAATTAGACATAATGTAGTAATTTTTTGCTCTGTTTGTTAGACACCACACATACCCACACACACACAAATAAATAAAAGTAAAGAAACTTACAGACAAATCTCTAACTTTAGTTTCCATGTCTCCTCTTGGATTACTGTAAACACCCAATTTAGCCTTTATCTGGCTATTCGTCTTCAGCTCCTTCAGCAGGTGACTTTCTTGCACTTTGACTTGTTGCTCAAGTTCGTGCTTTCCATGCTGTGAAAAGGACATTCAAAATTCATTATATGTATATGAATACAATACCAGCTGGAGTTTCTACTTTCAGTAAAGTTCGGATCATATGAGATCTAGAGGAAGTATAATAAAAAAAATCAATATTTCTAGTAATTCCTCTTCTAACTTATGAAGAAAAAACAATTTGAACACTTGACCATATGCATAAACTATGCCAAATACTGTGGTTTGCTCTTTATCTATCAATCTAAAACCTCCATCATTCCTCAGAGGATGAACTCTCTTTTATTCTCCACACAAAAGAAAATTTGAGTCTGATTACACCATGAAGTATTTAGAGTTTTATTAATGTCTGTCATGTAATATTGGTTGGCCCGGTAGCTCAGTTGGTAGAGAGGCTGACTGCCATGCAAGGTGGCCTGAGTTCGAACCCAGCCAGGCAGTGGATTTTTTTGGGGGGACCCTTTTTCACCCAGCAGTATAAGTGGGTAGCTAGGGCTTTCTAGACTTGGCGAAAGTAAAGTCGGCGTGCAAAGCAATGGCAAACTACCACAATATGCCGTATGCCTAGTATAATTAGGGTTCTACCCCAATTCCCCTACACTCAGTCATGGGTACGGGACTAACTTTACTTTACATGTAATATTAGATGCTTTGATTTCAAATGTATTCAATCATACAAAAAAGTTATACATCCAATCTAAGAGTAAAAATAAGGAATTTCATTAAACTTTCATATGATAAGTCCATCTGAACTGATTAAAAGAGACCAATTGAAATAGATTATAAAAAAAAAAATCTAACAAACTTTCAAATTTTTCAGCTCATTTGTCAGTTGGCTCACAACAGCTGTTTCTTCCTTCAAGTGTTGATTTTCCTTCATCAACATCTCATTCTTCATCATGAACTGCTGCAATTTGCCATTCAACTCTTCCTTCTCGGCTGCAAAGACCTCCTCACGTTTATTCCAGCTTTCTTCCCATTGTTTGTTTACAGTGAAAAGCTTCCATGTGGAAATAAAAAGGCTTTTAGAGATAAGTTATAAGAAAGAGCTAAGGAACAATGGAAAATTTGCTTAGAAACAAAAACAAAAAAGAAAAGGCAATAACTGATCATCCAGTTAACTGTCTCTGGAACACGCACTTGCTAAAACAGCTTTCTCTGAACATGCATTTGTGCTTTCTGCACTAGCTGTGTGGAAGACTGCCACCACACTTTCTCCATTTAAAATGGCTTTAAAGACTCAACTTGTCCTTTTTGCCTACAACCACCCTTAAACTTATAAATTCTGCAACATAACTTTCATTGTAAATCATGCCAATGATATAAGATATGGATGTATGTATGTTTGTGTGCTTTCGTTGTAAGCGCCCTTGAGCATTATTGACGGAAATCGGCACTATACAAACAAACATTATTATTTTTATTATTATTATTATTATTATTATCATTATTATTATTACTAGCCAGAAACCCCAGCCGGAAACCCCATTCTTCAAACGGAAGGAGGATGGAGAAATCTAGATATAGAAATCTAGATCTCCATCTAAATTGTCTAAGGGCTCTGGGTGTAGAATCTAGATCTAGATCTAGATCTAGGTCTATCTATATTTATCCATCCTCGGTCCTTTTAGATTTCATTAACATTGATCTAATCAATATAGGCTTGCCGAGGACCAGCGTCACTAAACCAGAACAATCTCATACTCATACCTGCATCCTAAATTCCCAGATTAGGGCTCTTATATCTCTGTAAGTGACAGAAAATCTTTTCTTTCTTAGAGGAGTAATTCTATTAGGCTTCCTCGGCCGAATGTGAAACTTCGGGTACACTTTGGTGCTAAGAGGTGAAAATCAAGTCGGGCATTGTGGTTCTCTGGTTCAAAAACATTGGCCTAGGACTATGTCAGCAGCAAATGACTACAGTGGACACCAAAGGATTTTAATTAACGCTAATAAGCCTAACAATATTTTTCTTCCTACAAATAAGATTTCCAAACCGTAAACCTACGTGCCATGTTGAGGATACTGGCAAAATTTCATATTTTTTTCATTTAGTTGTGTCCAAGAGTAAAATTATGCACTTTTGGCCTTACCTTTATTATTATTATTATTATTATTATTATTATTATTATTATTATTATTATTATTATTATTATTAT
>JAOYNN010276392.1:0-10278 GCA_025770095.1 Goniobranchus kuniei
GATGGTGGGGGATGACCAAAAACTGGGGAGAATCCTCAAAGAAAACAACTGGGGAGACTTGGGAGGTCTGTTGGGAATCTAATCTAAAAATTTCTTGGTCAATGTGTGTGTAGTCTTCTTTCCCATAGTCTGGCCAAGCCAACACTACCATTTTATACATAAGATATAATATTCCTTTTTCGTGCCATACAGAACTTCGTCTCTTATGCTCAGGTACTTTCTCATGTGTAACTATCTGTTTGTCCTCATCATGAATAACTTCCAGAACCACTGGTAGGACAAACTTGACAAAATAGAATTACAGCCACATCCACTAATATGCACCTATGACCATAATTACATTGTTATTTTAGCTCTGTACTTGATATGTGATGAAAGCAGCAGCTTGAATGATGTGTCAATGATTGTTAGGCATGTCATTTCCTGAAAGAGACACAAGAGATCCATACATGATTCACTGATGGAAAAAAAGAAGATGGGCATTTTTTTTCTAGATTTTGTGATTGTCAGCTTTTTTGCTGTGACCTCCTGTATTTCTGTGGTTGTAGTGTAATGGATGGGTCACAAGCATGTTCATGAAATTGGTAGTAATATATACAAGTCTGTAGCCATACTACTTTCTTTGTCTCAGATTCTTGTAAAAAAAAATTGTGTCGTAATTGAAGAATAACTTTAACAAAAGCAGAATGACAACATAAAATACAATAATGCTGATATTCAATATCCACACAGGAGATCAGAAAGACTTTTCATAGCCAAGAGTCTGATCATAAGAATAATTCATTTTACAGTCTACAGCCATAGCTGTTATTTTTATATAATACATGATCCATGAAAAACATAACACATAGGGCCTCAATAGCCCATTCAATAGGCTTTGGTGCACACCAAAATCTCATCATATTAGATTATTGCCTCTTGTTGAACATCTGCATGGCGCACACTTTCAGAACTTACTATAAGGGTTTAAGGTAAGTATTGGATTTTTCTGATGTCCCATGGGTTGCGTGATAAATGGATCACCTTGTACTTATCAAATCCATTCAAAGGCCACAACTAAGCCAGAGTTTGGTTGTTTTGTGGGCATAGTTAGCTTAGTGGTTAACACAACTGCCTGAGTCAAGACAACAAACAGTGCCATCATGGTCAACAAAAGGGTGGGTGACTTCATTTGATCATGTGTTGCTGGTGCAGTCAGATTCATAACCACAAGACACCAGCGTTGTATCCATAGGTCAAACACGTTACTTCTGTTACCTCACTCTACTCAGGTGTGAATGAGTACAATGGGTGTCGCATTTAATGAGGTAACATTGAATAAAAAGTTGGCTCCAGCGAGGTAATCCTTAATCCCCGATTTTTCCACTATATCTCTTTGTAAATGTTCGTTAGCTCCAACAAGGCCGCAAACAGACCGAAGTCACTTGCAATTATGTTGCGATAACCAAAAAAAGGCAATCAGCTGCTCTGTAAGCGATGAATTCTTTTCCTTTCTCTCCATCTCACACAAAGCATAAGGCCCATCCTCCATTCCTAACACACTGCCTTGCTAGTGTAATTCCAATCATGGACCCCAAGCTAGGCCTACACAGAGCTACAATCGTACACAACGGTATTGTGTAGGCCTAAGCCTTATCCTTTTCCTTCACAACCATTGTGGCGTTCTCACGTTCACAGTCCTCTTCCTTGACTTTTATTACTGGGTATTGGTACATCGTGTAAGATAGAACAACTTGTCTCCTTCTTTTTTCTCTTTTCTTTAACCTTTGTCACGATCAATGAGAGGTCGGATCCAGCAAGTACAGCAAGCCGGTACCGGCAACCTCGTTGAATGCGACTCCAACTGTACCTGGCAATAAGCAGCGAAGATCTTGTCAGAATGGTAGTGTGATGTGCATAACAGGATGCTTCACTGTATGCTTTCCAGGAAGTTAAGAAGGTATCAGAGTGCAATGGCTTGTCAGGAGAATGAATGATGTCAAGTTTAAAGTACCTACATTTTGTGTGGGGATACAGTCGATAAACCTCATCTTTACCTTCTCTAACTTCTTAGTTTTATCTGATAAACAGCATTATCACCCGCCATCGCCATTTATGTACGGTGCCCACTGGCAGTTGACTGCAGCATATTTGATTTAAGTATGGAATAAGCTCCTCTATATAACTCACATCTGCTAGGGCTTAGTAGTTTCTAACACTAAAAGAGTTCTACCTTTGATTTCCCTTTATGGCATCAAAATTGATCGAGCAGTTACAATGCCACAGATTACAGTTCATGGCCTTCACAATGCGCTGTCGCAACTTATCAATGGAATGGGGAATAAGGGGATGAAGGTAATATTGGAGATGAAATAGGAGATGAAAGTGGTGTAAATTCTAGGTTTATTGCAGAAAATAGAGGAGATGATGAGCTGGGGCTTGACTCGTAGATGATGCTAATGATTCTTGCTCTGGGTCTGGATCTAAATCTAGTCCCGACATTCATCCCTAAGACAGTTCCAGTCGACTGGTCAACCTCATAATGATAAAGTTGACTCTTTACCCCACTCAACAGTATAAATTAAATCTATATGAAATAGATCTTGATCATACATCTGACCCTTCGAATCATTCTCTGAATGTGTTTAGTTCAAAGAGTATGCTGAATTTTGTGCAACATATACCTAAGTAAGACAGAGTTATGCCCTGTATACCTGTCTTTTGTATTACTGATTTTGAGAAGGGCTCATTTATACAGCTAGGTCACAGATCTCACCAAAACAATGTATCTACTACCTGTTAGCATGTGGAAATTTATCTGGAAAAGAAAAGGCCATAAACTATCTCTCAATTGTTTTTTAAGCCATCTGATGTACCTATCGAATAAAGTGAATCGTTCTGCATCACAGGTTTTTTAGCCAACAGTCCAATGAGCAGCTTTCTGCCATGCGCTTACAATCTATGTTGACAACTAACATGTGTCTGTTTATCACATTGATAAAACTGACTAGAGAATTCACATAGCAATCCTTGCTCTCTTCATACAAATCTCTCCACTGATTTCGCCCCAGTCTCATGTCCTCAATCTTGATCCATAGCCACGATGGGGTTCCAATTGGTAATTTGTCAATGTTTACAAACTTTGGTCTTGGCTACGGAGGAGAAAAAGGGTCGACTGCTTTTAATTTCTCCTTTAAAAATTCTTCCTGGATATCTTTCACATCTTTATATCGATCCAAGTACTGGAAGAAATTTAAAAAACATTAAAAGCATTATAATATCTTTAAACATACTTTTATTTACATAATCATCAAGATATTTTCACATTCATGAGTCAATTTAATCAATAGAAAGACGATAATTACCATTAAGATCTCTCCAAATGGGACTCAAGAATTGGGAAATCAGGCAAAATGTGAAGGAATCTTTTCCTATATGATTTATATTATTTTTTAAGATAAAGCTCCCAGCAAATGTGGAGAATTTTACCAAATTATAAGTTAATCCTACATAAAAATCTTTTAATTTTATCACAATACTTCACATTACATTAGCTACCACAGATTGCTGTTATTCTGAAGGACAATGGGATGAACAAAGAAACTAGGGTTTCTTTCATGCAGATATTAACACCATAGTCTGCTTTAATTTTGTATATTTGCTAGATCAGTCATTCCCCTTCATTCCAGAACAAAAGTCATTTGTGAATTTTGGGGACAAAGTCAAGCTGGTCAAAGTAGACTTATCAAAAGGCATTCATTGTCTTGCTCATCTGTCAATGTTATACACTTGGCATTTACTGTCATCAGTTTTAAAGGAAAGATTACGTTTATATAGCACTTCTCATCATTCTATGAACAATCTCAAAGCGCTTTACAATATTTCATCCCCTTGCAGAACATTTTGGGCAACAATACAAGCCTATAGCCCATTCTCAGGTATTCATTTAATACCTGAGTCAAACGAAGCAATTGGGGTAAATTTTCTTGCTCAAGGGAAAAAAAAACCACAAGTTGTTGATGGCGGGAATTGAATCAGAGACCTCCTGATCACAAGCCGATGCCTTAGCTATCGAGCCATCTGTGCTCCTAAGTCTTACGGCAATATCAAATAATTTATAGTTATAATTGCAATATGAAATGTTTTCATGTACTGTGTCTGTTGTGTTCACGGTGTCTGACCGTTTCCCGCGAATGAATTTTAGTTATGAATCATTTACTGTAGTTCGTGTGAACTGTTCTTATAGTTTAGCTATAAAAGCTTGGCGGTTGCAAGTTGCCTGGCTCTTCGCCATTTCACCTATGTCCTGCTCTGGAGACTCGGCTTTAGTGTGTGATGTTCTTCCCGGAGGTTTGACTGCTGTGTAAGTGGTATTTCGAGGATGCCGTGAGTGCAAGTTTATTCCTTCTGTCTTGTCGTGGATTGAATGGCAAGTGTTTAGTTTAGTGGAGTAAATGGCTGTGTTGTGTCGAATATCTGACTAGGAATTGCTAGGTTCTAATAGATGAATGTAATTGGGACTTGTAGTTGAGTGATATATAAATTGGGATTTAATAATATTAGGTGTTTCCCTTTACGCTGGTCCCTGTTTTATATTAATTGTACTTGTTCCCTTTTAGGACTTTGAACCCCATCCCTAATACTTGTTCCCTTAAAATGGGTTTCGTCTCTTTGCTTTGAGTCCCATTGCCTGAGCCTTCAGTATAACATCGTTAGGTTTATTGGTTAGGTCCTTAATAAATGCATATCTATTCTCTGTGTATGAAGAAACACGTTTTAAGCCTTGGTATTTCAAATTTACCTGCGTGAGCAAGTCGTGCTTGTTCAGTTTTGTTACTCATCACTCTTTGGCTGTTTTAGTGTTCTAGTAATCCATATCATCCATCATCATTTAGTTCCTACTTAAATACCTTTCATTCTCTTCAACTACTCTTACGCTTTACATTCACATGTATTTGTCGTTGTTACTGTTATGATTGTGTAGATTGTTAACCCACATCTACCTTAAACTTTGAGTTAGCCGGATAAACAACTAGTAAACAATCATTTTAATATAACACGATCATAATAGACCTGGGTTGAATGTCCCAGTATTTAGAATAGGATGCGATTCCATGTGGGTGTTCAAAGCAAATGCAAGGGGGTACACTTACTATTTCTCTTATTGAATAGTCCTTGGGTTGCGTTGCTAAATATACCTAGTACAATATTATATTATATGTACTAAAAATAAAAAATGATAAAGAATAAAATTGATTATCAATGTAAATTTAAAAGAAAGTTTCGATGGAACTATATAAACCATATTCCCAGATCTGAGTCAAATAAAAGGAAAAGAAGAAGAAAAAGAGAAAAAAAATATGGAAAAGAAAATCAACAAACTAACAATGTCTGATACTAAAGCCTGTTATTGATTCTAGATTACGATGAAAGCTTTTGTTTAGTTGATATTGTAGGGCTATTCTCGAAAGGTCATCAGGGCCTATGGAAAAGGGGAAACGAAAGTCTAGTCAAAAGTAAGAAACAGAAGAAGTAGAAAAGATGTTCAGATGAGGAAAAGAAATTGACAAAGCAGAAAACAAGTATTTAAAATCGACAAACAATCACAATTGCTACATAAAGAGATGATATGCAGACAAATTTAAAAAAAAACCCACCATCTAGCCAAAATACATTACTAATCAACGATGTCCATCAAGCCCCAAACTTTGAATCACCCAGGATTTTCTGTCGCCCTTTGTGTACAAAAGTACTCTATCCATCTACATAGCTAGTGACCCCGATAGTATTTTAAGTCATGCAGTGCACACAGATGGGGGATAACCACCGAATAATGCCTCCTTTCCCCCACCAGCAAACTCCTCCTTTCTGAGGCCACAAAAGGGAGAAGAAGACAGACGAGAGAAGAAGCTCTCATTCAACACTTAGCTGGCTTTAACAGCAGTCATAGGGAGTAATAGCAGTGGTTCAATTCTACATCCTCACAGTTGAGGAACCCGGTAACCATACGGCGACTATGCAAGTAATCAATAATAATAATATGACAATGCACACTGCGGCATCCATTTAAATATTATCGATCACTTTTCCTGAACTATTTCCCTTCTGTTTATGTCGAACTGTCGGGTTGATATATTGCCCTTTTCACATCGTTGCAGAAGAGCAATTTAACCAATTTTAATCTTAAAGGATGTTTAACGCCTGACCGACTTTGTGAAATAACTAAGGAATCTAGTTTCAAAACCAGAATCAGTATATGCATTTATATAGTATTATGACATTTTCAAAAGTAGTCTTGAAACTGATTTTTTTTTGTACTTCTACGTTTTCAGGGCCACAAATTGTTTGCATCTGTATTCAAACACCATACCATTTTTACTGCCCATTATTTATTTTCAACTAAAAAAATTATAACATTGTGCTGTGTCAAGTTGCATTGTATTTTCAATTTCTTATCGTACATCACTCAGAACGCCTTATGGTGGAAGTGTGTGCCACTTAGTGCGGTTCATAACTCCAAGAATAATTCCAAAAATTAACTCTCCGTTTGGGTTTCCGGTGACTTTTCCAGTTGGGGAGGAGCGAGAATAAACCCATTACAGTTGCTATCAACATGACGTAAAAGGCGACTAAAGAGTCTTTTTTAGTTCTTGCTTATACCTTCTATCACGCCTTGCCACTATTCCTGTTTTCTCTCTTTCTTTGATCTACCTACCTATTATCTTACCTTTTTCATGGGTGCTTAAATGACCTTTTGTTTCATTTTCATGTTTTGTTGTTCATTGTCACACTTAAAGATTGTTAACACGAGTGGCTTCATATAGCCAAGGACCAGCAAAACGACCAATGCTGTGTATTTGTTTACTTTAAATGTACGTAACTGGTAACTTCAGTAAGAAATTAGAAATCAGTCCATAGCTTGAGCAAAATTTCTGTTTACGATTTCTGAAGCGTCGAGGCCGTAGGCCTCTACAATCTAGATCTATGTGATAAGAATCTAATAGAGCTTGTAAAATTCAAATTCAAATCGGGGCCGTGCGAGAGTCAAAACGAGCTCTACAACACCAAACAAATATTTACCACCTGAGGTAAGAAAGAAGAAGTAATAAAGTTAATCAAATGATATTATACAAAAGAGAACCAACCTGATCCGCCTTTCTCGATGGAAAATCCAGGAGAATCGTCCTCTATTGATTCCGCTTCATCTGCCACTTCCTCTCCAGCCGTCCAAGACCATGTCCTTGACATGCTTGCCGGGGATACCAATACTTGTTGTCCTGGTCAGTACGTGGATGATAGGGGGAAAGTTTAATTCTTGTTCAAAATAGGATGTTCATGACGGATATGGTAGTACATGTATTAATCTAGAGGTGTCCGCTGGATCCCCAGCTGTAGTGACAAACAGTTTCCACCTGATTAAAAACCTCACACATATTGCTATGAAACAACAAACACATGACTCCTATTTAAAATGGTTCTCTTCCTGAGGGTGGCCCGGCAGCTCAGTTGGTAGAGTGGCTGACTGCCATGCGAGATGGCCCGAGTTAGAACCCAGCCGGGCAGTGGATTCTTTTCGGGGGTTCCCTGTTCACCCAGCAGTATAAAAGGGTTGGTGGGTCTTTCTAGATTTGGCGAAAGTAAATTCGGCGTGGAAAGCAATGGCAAACTGCCACATTATGTCGTATGCCTAGTACAATTAAGGCTCTACACTAATACCCCTACACTCAGTCATGGGTACGGGACTAAGTTTACTTTACGTACTGTCTTATTGAAAACAAATTGGACAAAGTGATATTTATGTCGTAAAATGGTTCTTAAATTTCTCACATTTCTGGCATCATTTCATTGAATTATGTGAATGATTCGTTTCATAAAATCGGATTGCCTTTTAATTAACTTTTCTCCTTGGTTTCTTGATCTAGGGGGTTCTTTGGGGCACAAAAGGAGTAGCAATCTCTTGGAAATAATGCGGTCCTGACCTATTAAAACAGTTAAACGGGTAGCAATTTTTTTAATTCTCTTTTAGAATTTACATGGAGCGAATATAGATAAACAGCAGGTGTTTTATTTTTATATTCTTTCATACCACAATCGACAACTATTCTGCCTGCTCTGAGAACTAGGTTTTGTAGTTTTTTCAAGTATGAAATCTGGGAAGGATCCTGAGAACACTGTACTTTTAAATCTTAAAGTTCAAATCTTTGCATTACAACCGTCCAAAAAAACCCTTTATTTCATCAATCGGTACGTTTCCAGTAAACACAAAATATGCCATCAAGAACATTCCTATCACCGACACAAGTCATCAATCAAAATAATAATGCTTTGGACTAAACTTTTGAAAAGCTCTGCCACACGTTGGACGGTTAAGAGGAAAGATATTGAAACCCTTTTCAGTACAAATCATTGTTGGAAGCAGCCTTTCTATTCCTGCCCGCTGTTTGCCCTTACAAATTTCAATGCCAGCAGATTCAAAAGTTATGGCTTTATTTCCTTATTTCCAGGGTAATCCTCGTAGTTGATGGCGGATTCCAACTACACTAAACTCGGTTATAACAGGACCGTCTGGACCAGCAGTGTTTCCCTGTTATAAGCGAGTCATGCTGTATCCATCATCAAGGGTAACTACCAGTACTATAGCATCCTCGATGGCAGCTTTCTGTTCAACGGATGAACCCTTCCTTTTCCTGATACTGGTGGAAGTGATGCTAAATTTGAATTAAATTTGAAAGTGAAAGAAATGTTGCTGCGTTGCACAACTTGCCTCCTCGATCACAAGTGATCAGTGATGTGCACAATGAATGAGCGTAGTGTGTAAAAGTGTGTGAAATGAACGCGCTTGTCGATATTGCGACGAGCACACCAGTCCCAGTCAGTGGGCCTCGAGATAGTTGTCCCATTGTCACACCAAAGAAGCTAAGTCTATACCGTACAGGCTTAGCTTCTTCGGTCATACCTCGCCTCGCACTCTCGACTCTCAGTCAGTCACACTGTTCAACCAAAGAGTTGGGTAAAACTAGTGGCATCCCCTTAGTAGGCGATGTGTGTAGTGCATTGGGTGTCTGTTTGTATGTTTGTGTTTAGGCAAGCGATCATACTTAAACTCACAAATGGGCGAAATGCCTTTGTCGAGACAAATTTGATTGATCAAATACAATTTTGCAAGTGGCGGGATCCCTGTTGTATCCGAGTTTGCGCAAATTGTGCCCTGTTATGTCCCAGGTTCCTATTACTTACACTTATAGAGAGAAAAAACGGGAATCTGACTTGTCACTGGTATATCCGAGTTCCTGTAAATAGCGAGGCTGTTATTAATGGACTCCACTGTATAATCTAAATAGCATGAAGTTACTCCTTTATCCTATAGTAAACATATCAATGGAAAATAATATGCGAAATCTTTATCCTGTCAGAACCATTCGTACCTTGAAGTCAATCCGTCACAGGTGTAGATCTAATGCAAGTTTGTTGTTGGTTTAAAGCTTGTTTGTTTGCTTGTTTGGGAGATTGGTGGGTGTTTGTTTATGTTTTGGGGTTTGTTTTGTTTGTTTTATTTTGTTTTCTTTTGGGTGGGGGGTTTAAATTTGTCTGTGACATTACCCCTTTTTTTCAAAGTAAGCAATAAAGAAAGAAGAAAAGAAGGAAACAATAGAAGGAGGGACGAAAAGAAAAAAAAAAAGGATTAAGGAAAAAAAGAGGAAAGAAAAAAAAGATGGGGGAAAGATGAAAGAAGAACGAGTATGAAAGATTGGAGGAGTAGATGAAGGGAAGAAAAAATGAACAGATTTAGGAAGGATTGTATTGGACAAGGATGATGACGAAAAAGAAGAACAGTTAATACAAATTTCGAGTTGAAAGGGTTAATCAAAACATTTTACGGAAGCAAAGTTGTAAGAATTAAAATATAATTATGGAAATAGAGAACCCACAATCTACCAAACGTTCAAACAAACAAAAAAAGCAGCTACCGGAGAAAAGAGAATTAGTATAGAAGTAAGTAGAATACTATATTATACAACAAAGGACAAAGAGTTAACCTGCCTTTCTTTGACGAATACCGAGGGGAATCGCCCTCGGTTGACTCCTCTTCATCGACCGTTTCCTCCCCATTTCCTAGTGAAGACCCTGTCCTTGATATGCTGGCCGGGGATGCCACTAGTTATTGTGATCAGTACATGGATGAAAGGGAAAATTTTATGTTATTCAACAAAAATGTTAATGACGGATATGATAACAATAATCTAAAAGGTTTTGAAAACAGCTACAGGCTTAGATATGGGCTGGTCATGCTCCCGGAGG
>JAOYNN010276503.1:0-15938 GCA_025770095.1 Goniobranchus kuniei
TAGATTAATGAATATAAATTATATAAAAAATGATTATCAACTGTAGGTAGACTGCTTCTGTCTGTTTATCACAGAGACGTAGAAAGCCCCCACCGTTACATCCTAATGGTAAGTTAATCAAACCTGCTAGTACTGGTTCTATAGAACGATATTTGCGATAAAAGTAAAAAGCAAATTACATTAATCAATAAGTATCTGCTATCATACATAAAAACATATATAATTACAGATGGTGTACATATATAACCTTATTGATTGGCTTTACATAAAATGTAATTGATTAATAATAAAGTTCCACTCTGACATTCAATTAAATGTTCCTCTTTTCTTTCACCCTTCCCAGCTCCCCAACTCTCTGTTCTCCTTCCCCATTCTTTCTTTCTCTCTCCTTCTTCTCCCTCCTACACTCTGTAGCACTTTCTGAATATTTCTTTGTAACATAACTGCTCTGCGGTATTAGCATCTTCAGTCATCGATTATCTTTTTTATTGTTGTTGTTTTAAAGACCGACATCCCTAGTTTCGTGTTTTACTTTAAATAAAACGGAAAAATTAGATCTAGAGATCTACATTGGAAGGTGCGCCTATTGCATTTATAATAATGACTTGTAGGCCTAATTCTACGATAAATGAAGTTGAAGCTGAGGAAAAGGAAGGAATACAGTAGAAAGGTTCGGAAGGAAGGAAGAAAACATGCCGAGTCTTTGCCAGCTGAACGGCTGTGTATTGTGTTATACTTACTCCCTCAATCAAGCTTTCTGAGGGAACGTTTCATATCATGCCTCTAAAACTTATATCTGAATCAAATGTATAGACATATTTTACAAGTTATACTTACGAAGATATAATTCCAAGTCCTCTAGATCTAGTTGCAGAAAATGATGGCTATCTTCACTCTGCATGTCGCTCAAGTTAGTAGTAGGCCTACAGTAGTAGTACTCACGGAAGGTCGACTCGCTGTTCAGCCAGGATGAAAGCTGGGAGGAAAGCGGCATGATAGGATGTCTTTATGGCTTAATAGTTTGGCCCAGGGGAATCACAATGATATCAAACTTGGCCAAAATATAGACAAATTTCTTTCTTGTCCATACCACACAAGCCGTATTTTGCTTCAGGCACCGACATTTCCTTAAGTTTAAACAATTTACACGCAATTTTTTGTTCTCTTCTGCTACAAAATCAGGGCTTGTGTGGTATTATTATGTGCAGGTAATTCTCCTCTTTCGATTGATGTATAACACTTACACATTCGATCGTCGTGGGTAGAAGTATGGGGAGATTTTGTAAGACGGGTTGGAAATTCCTCGTCTGCGCTGGGCCTAGCCGTAATTCTTTTCATTGGAAGACACCTTTTAAAACTACTTTTATGGTTGTGAAAGATAAATAAGCAAATAAAACAAATGATACCACTAAAGAGAGAAAAGATTGAACAAAAAGATGTTCTTTTTTTCGCCGCGAATGACCTTGCAGTATTCTCGGACCAACAATATAAAGAAGGTGGAAATAGACAGTTTTTCACGTTATGCGACGATTTATGCCAGCCGCAGGCGTGCAGTTTGTGGTACCTAATATAATTCTATTACACAGAGTCAATAAAGCTAGGTCTAGATCTAGGCTTGGTCATTTAGACCTGAGCTCTAGACGTCTTTAACAAATCTAGATTCTAGATCTACAGAGGAGTATATTGTGATACCATCTACATAATATAGATGTAGAGAGCTTGACTAGAATTTAGAGGTGAAAGCTTTTAGTTTTTCGTTATATTGTCTACTACATTCGTCGCCGTTTTGAAACCCATTCATAAAACACAGCTAGTTTGTGATAAATATAGGAATTTTTGCATAAAGCCGCTATGATTTTCACCTCCAGTATTATTTGTGGAGAGAGAATAACTGAAAAGTGACAGCTCTTAGTTTCTTTTTATCATTTGTGTGTTTGTTTGCCATCTCATGTACTTTATTAACCTTAAAGGATCATTTTCGTATAATTATATTCTCAGGAAGTTCCTGATGCCAAGAGACAAAAGACATCTCCTACCCAGATGAGTCAAAGTCAGACATCTGAGCTAGCTATAGGAACAGCATCCACAGAAAGGGACAGTTCTTTTGCTTCGAAGGCCAATTTTCCCTTAAAGGAAACTTCTGAGAATACGTCAGAAAATAAATTGAATGAGACAATACCAGCTGCTGATGCAGGATTCACTTTGCCTTTCAACAAAGAACCTAATAGTTCTGTGATACAAATCACGAACATACAAGATACCAAGCATCTAGATTTTTCTAATAGGGATGAACACATGAGTGTGAGATCTAGGAATCTTATCATTCCTGAAACATTGGGGCTTGATGGACAGAGTGGTGATAGTGATGACGATGCAGTGTCTTCTATTCTCCATTTGTCATCACAACCTGAAGGACATCTTGATGTGCAGACAAATGATTTTGTCAATGAAGATGGAGAGACAACAGTCGGCATAGGCGACAAAAACGTACCATCAGAAATTAAAACCCCGACTACTCTTTCTAAATCAAAGACAGATATCACTCCATCCAGTTTATCTCCAAGCATATTTGATAATGTCCGCAAGACTAAGTCTACTAGCGATACACCCAATTCTGTTCGATCAGTCTATGATAATGAAGTTCATGTTCATGCAAATGGAGTTTCTTCTGAGAATCAGAAATCTTTCAAAAATATGTCTGTAAAGGATGTATTGAAATCTTCACCAGGTAGTTCAGCTAATCAAAGGCTTCTTAGACAAGCCACTTTGAGTCAGTCTTTTAAAAGAAATTACTCACCGACTACTAAAGGAAGATCTGGAGGTTCTTTGAAAACTTCAGAAGAGTATGATGACGAAGAAGCGGATTTGCACAAAGCAATCAAGGCATCCTTAGAAGAGTCTTTGGTTAACAAAAGCAAAACTGTTGGAATATCTGGATTCAAAGTGCCACGGTCTCCTGAACAACTGAAAGTGCTACAGTCTCCCAAGCAGAAAAATTTTAATGAGAAAGAGAATGTTACATTTGGAAATAAAATTTCTCCCAGGTCAGCTAAATCATTGCAGGAAACTAGGAGAAGCCCACGCCTATCGAAGTTGGTGAAAATTCACTCTGATCCACTGTCAGCTAGAGAAATGGAAAATGCAAGAAAACATCTCTTTAGGGAGACTTGTTCACCTCAGAAGATACCTCATGAGCTAAATAAGGAAAAGTCAGTCCTCTGTACATCTCCAAGAGATAAACAAAATTTGGATGTGATCAAAAATAAGTCTAAGAACATTTCACATATGACTGAAAATTGTTTGAATGTATCTGTAGGTGAAAATGAAAGTCACAGGACAAAGAAAAATGGCAATGTAAATGATGTCCCACAAAGCATGGAAAGCAAAGGAGATCAAACACAAAACAGTAGTTATAAACAAAAGAAACGGTCAAACCAGCAATGTGGGCTGAATGGCAGTTTAAACCCTGATGTCCACTTATCATTGTATTTGGAATCGGAGGTAAGTTGGGATGAAATTTCTTGCTGTCAAATTCTATCCACCTTATTTGATTTTCATGCATTTTTAAAGGGGCCAACTGGTCTGGAAATTAATTTCTTTAATTCTCATATGAGAAAAACAACTTCTTCCGACAAAAGACATAATAATAATAATAATAATAATAATGAGATCACTTATATCGCACCCAATCCTGGGTGATACAGCTCTAGGCACAAACATAACATCAACCAACAAACAATACATGTGCAAAAAGATCACCGGAAAACAAGTTATATAGATATCAACGTCATAAGATGATATTTAAACTTAGGTCAAAAATGGAAAATGTGAAAGAAGGTATAGTGGTGTACATGAATTTACAGGCACTATTTTGTGAGTAAACAAACAGTCTCAAAATCTTAAAACTAATAAAAAATTTTCTGTTTTCTTCACTTTATGTGGAGAATATACTTAAAGGAGTGTAATGGTCATTGAATAATTTTTTTTTAAAAGTTTTAAACTAGAGTCTAAAACTTGACTATCTGAAAATGCTGTGAAAAAATATGTAATAATGCACAAAAGTTGCCATGTTTATGGAGAAAAGTTATCTCAATTGCAGTGAATAAGATTAGCCTTTAACCCCTCTCTGGGTTTTCTTAGTCATTATAGTCATTGTGGGCTTAGAGATTTTATAAATATTAAGGCACATTATAAATAAAATTCATATATATATATATATATATATATCAGATTCTGTGGATTTATATTGGATAATATTTGAAGCTTTGATGTTGGCACTATACACAGAGGCTCCTACCCTTCCGCTTTTCACGAATCATCCTGCGAAATCGACCAATATTCCGCGCTCAGTATTCTGCATTTTAACCTTGTACAATCAATGAAAATATACACGAGTCATTGACATTCTGTAAACTCTTGAGTGGTCATGTTGGTCAACTGCGGAAGTTTACGTTTCGTAGGCATTATGGCTACCGATGTTACTTTTGTAAACATCAATCATGCCCTTTCCACAAAAGAAATTACATGTTGATCAAAAATTCAGACAGGAGTAGATCTAGAGCTAGAATCTAGATCTGGACCCTAGATCTAGATTGGAATCTAGATAGACTTGATCTTGATCTAGGCTTAGAATAGATCTAAATTAGTAAAAAAATGGAATTTGATTGTTTCAGATCTAGATAGCTTTAATGCAAGATGTTCATAGTGTGAATGGGGGTTTTACTATTAAATCTGGTAGTGCGTTGGAGAATGGTATGTTGGTTCTGCTTTTTTGCTTCAGATTCCGCTTTTTCAGTCCTGTGATTCCTCTTACAGGGTGTTGGGGGTTGGAGCCTCTGTATACAACATAAACTTTATAGTTTTAGAAAATCACTGAAAACAAATATAGAATGGTATAAATTTCTTTACACTGATGTTTTGCACTAAGTAGGAAATGCCCCTACATTAGATGAAAGAGGTTAAGACATCATTTTCTTCCCACCATCCAAAATAAAGTATTTATTTTTGTCTGAAATTCATGAAAAATCTACCCACTTGTCCCATCCCCTTTAGTTGGTATCTCAGTGATAGCACAACTCTGTGTGGGTCAATACAAACAATGTCATCACTTGGTCATGAATGAGAAGCATTCCTCACTACCAGACTATAGATAATGAAAATATTGTCAGTCAGCTAGTGCAATACGATTAATAGTCTGAGCTACCGTATGCTCCTTCCATGGGAGTTAAGAAGGTGCAAAGTTGCAGAAATGGCTTGGTGGGCCGCATTCACACTAAAAACTTGTAACCACACTGGTACAATGGGCTATGAGCATTGCTAGCCAAGGAGCTCCAAGTGTTCACACCAAAAGCCACCGCACGCAGTCTAGAAAATTAAAAGTGGATAATTCTATTGCTCTGCTGCACTGCGGCTACAGCTTGGCTTACGACTTTGGTGTGAATGCGGTTTTAGGATGATGAACAATGTACAGACATTGATCTTTGGAAAATGGATGACAAATCTCATCTTCATCTTTTTACAGAAATAAAAGGGCTGAATTATAGTATGTCAATATTTAATTTACAATATATAGAACTTACATTGATGACTGGAAAGATAGGTCACTGCTTTATAATCTTCTAATATTTTATGAGTTTAAAACTTTTGTTATCTTATATCAGGCTCACTTTTGTGTCCTCAGGAGGTGGGTGGGGGAGGAGGCATTATTTAGTGGCTAGCCCCCATTCATGTGCATTGCATGACTTTAAAATACAATCGGGGTCACTTGCTATCTGTATGGACCTAATACTTTTGTACACAAAAGGTGGTAGAAAATCCTGGGTGGTTATGTGGGGCTTGAAGGTCATCATTGATAAGTTATGTTTTTTGTATATATTTTTTTTTATCTGTAAATCATCTCTGAATGCATCCTTTTAATTACCTTACATTGTTACATAATGTGCTTGTTATCTATATTAAATGCCTATGTCCCTTTTTGGCAACTTCTTTTCCTCATCTGAAAATCTTTCCTACTACTTCCATTCTGTCTCTTACTTTTAACTAGCCTTTCACCACACTTTTATGGGTGCTGAGATGACCTTTATAGTCAAAGAGAGCCTTAAAACACCAAATAAACAAACAAACAAACAATCTGTATTATTATGTTAACAGTAACAGTGTCCTGATGTTTGAGATGCAACTCTAACTTTGCTTCGTCACGGAGATTTTTCTTTAGCTGTATTTTAATTTCAAACTTGACTGTGAGTGTCTATTGAAGAATCAATTTTTCTGATTGAGTTCATACTAAGGCTATGAAATTTTTTTTTTTTTTTTTTTTTTTTTTTCTTTTTAATATAGCATTATTCTCATTTCAATTACAAAATCATCTGTTTGTTGCACATTAAATGGTCCTGCAGCGAACATTTTGAGCTATGTACAGAGCTTCATTGGAAAAAATCAAAACAAGTTTTAAAGGATTTGTTATTTAAGAGAAATTGAAAAGGCTTTTCTTGTATCAACTGAAAGTTTGTTATTATGTATGACATTGATAATTTTCCCTTGTGACAGAGATTCTGTGTCGAAAGTGAACTTAATCCCTTGAGTGAACTCGATGAAACTGTAGCGCCAAATCTCTCTGAAAGTAGAATTTTGATGACCTCAAAGGAGGCTAGGAAGGAATTGGAATGCTTGAATACAGAGGAGGTCACTCAATATGACAAAGTTGAGGTTGACAGCATTCTTTTGGAAGATGACTGTGATTCTGAGGATACAATTGCTCCCAGTCCTGAGCCAAGTTCTATTATGGTTTGTACCATTTCCATTTTAGTCTCTTTTTATGGATACAGTTTTATTACATTATGTTTAGAGGAAGAGAAATAGAAAAAAGATAGTAAAAGGTCATAGAGACCCATTGAGAAGATGTTTATATGTAGCTTATTACACCCAGTTGTCAGGACATTTAGCAGAAGGTGTAGTCTTTATCACCCCTTGGACTAGATGCCAGTTCATTTCAGATTTAATCATTAATGTATTAATAATGATACAAATATACATCCTGTTCATTGACAAAAAATGACAGGATCTAAACAGGTTTATCAGATGACCAAGGCCTGTCATACATATTTTTAAAATAATTTGTCAAGCAAAGTTGTCTAGATCCAGAGGTAGTTAATAAGTTAGTGCCAGGTGGCGAAAGGAAGATGGTTGACAATGCGTGGGCTAACTGCACAGGTGAAAATATCCAAGTTCACTGCTTTCAAGAGCTACTTTAGTCCACAATCTTGGGACATTTATTCAACAGATTGCCTTCAGAGTAAATTGTCAGATCCATCAATTTACACAGACAACACCCAAAATATAATATTTGCATATAAGCAGCATTGACAACAAACTGAAAAGAGACACACATGTATATATATATAAACAACTACAAAAATAGTGAATGAAGTTTGTATTTTCTGGAGCAACTTAAGTCATTTACAGTCGAAAAGAAGTTTATGCTTATTTTTTATATCTCAGCTGTTCAGTATTATACATTTTAGAATAACATGTTGTGTCAGAAATCTAAATACATCTCTCTTGTATAAATCGAATAGAGTCTATAAAAAATGAACCGGTCTGATGGCCTAGTGGTAGAGTGTCCGCCTTGGAACTGTGAGGTCACAGGTTCAAACCCTGGCCGTGTCATACCTAAGACTTTAGAATTTCCAATTTCATGACTTGTCTCACTTGGCACTCAACATTATGAGAACAGTTCTAAGCCTGGTCGGCCCAGTGTCAGTCTACTGTGACTGGGAGAGTCATTCGAGTTGTGTTGTACCTTATGGCTTACATGTGGCAGTATAAAATAGCACCATCACCGATATAACCTATGATGTTGAAAAGTGATGTTAAACTGAAACCCTCTCAAAAATGCTTGTAAAATAATGAAACACAAGATATCTTCTTTTGATGTGCTATATAATGATAACACTACAAAAAAAGCATAACAATTTACTCAATTTAGCAAACACCCGATGCGCTCTGAGAAGTGGAAGCCTAGACTATTGTTTAAGAAGGCAAAAACAGAGATATAAAAAGATGTCTGTACCATCCTCTAAGAGATATTTGCAGATTCACTATATCTATTCAATATAAATGGCGTCTTGATTCTGTAATATCATTTTAAGATTAATCCATAAAAGCATGATGGACAAAGCAGCTGACATATTATTTTCATGATCTACCTTAAGTTCTTAAAGTGTATTATTATTATTATTATTATTATTATTATTATTATTATTATTATTATTATTATTATTATTTTTGTTGTTGTTATGTGCCTATGAATTACCATGCTATGTATGCTGTAAATAAAGCATGTTCTCAGAGTGAATTTCCTGATTTGGATGAATAAAGGAATCTTGAATCATGTTTAAGCTACAGGAACAGCCTTCACAACTGGATGTTATATTTCTCACCTATTGCATTAGGTCGCAATGAACATGTGGCTATTTTAGAGTGCTGTGAGGTTCTGATTGGAGCTGGGCTGGAGTGGGGTTGGGGAGTATCGTAGTATCGATAGAAGAAAGAGAGGGAGGGGCAAATGAAGAATAAAGGAAGATAAGAGGGATAGAAAGGCCAGTTTTGATATAGGGTGGGAATGGCGAGAGAGGGAAGGATTAGACAAGTCTAAGGGAACACGTGGTGATTGGAGGTAGCGTAATAGTACAGTGGTCAGTGTTGTTACAATATGCAAAGGTATCGATAACAAAGATGGACACCCAAAGGGCATCTTTCTCTTTAGGAAGAATGAAAATACGAATGATGTACATAAAATGTGTTTGAATGTGTGTATAGTGAAAGGGACGGTGAAAGAAGAGGTTAGCCATTACGACAACAGAATCAAGACCATGTGCTGATAAGAGGCAGGTAAGGGAAGGGGTGGTTACATGACATTCAATACGTTTTTTACCTCTAAATGATATCTACGCCGTTTGTCTTTATATATATATAATTTCTCAAACTCCAATATGACGTGTAGGCCTATTAGATTTTCCCAATAAGAAATAAAGTATTGCGTGATGCGAAAGTAGCTTCAAATTGGGACTTCCATGGTATGATTATCACACCCGCTGTCTACCTGTAGCACCTCTACGTCAGAGCTTGCTGGGAGGGTGGCGTTGCCTCATGTTTTGTAACTTGGAGGTGGCCTGGGTCCAGTCCTCCTGGGCATGACATAAGCATCCTGACATCAAAGCCATGCCAGCGAAGATGGTCTTAGTATTATATTCCGCTTCCCTAGAGTTAAATGATTTCATGAATAAGACATGACATCTAAATCTAGAAAGGATGTTTTTCAATACTGGTGTCACCGCAATGATGAACATTTTTCATTTCACATATGATGTTGTGTAGTGTAAGGCCTCAAACACAGTGGACGCAACACTGACACGCCGCGATCCGACACCGACAAAATGTTGGGTTCAAATCAGGGTCCAATCAGGCAATATCATTTGCATGGGTTGACGTCGGGTTAAATTTGGTGCCACTTGAACAGACTCAGTGCAAATTATAGTGCATTAATTTTGAACCTGATTTGAACCCAACATTTTGTAGGCGTCAGATCGGCAGCATGTTAGTGCCAGGTCCATTGTGTTTTAGCCCTAAGTATACATTTTCTCCTTTTGGCTTATCTCAGCAAGGCTCTACTCTAACTAGAATTTTACATAGAATGCCCTTCTTATGTTGTGTAAGAAGGGGCAGTAGGAAAATATCATAGGAATTTGTTTTGGCTGCGCTACGGTTTTTCAACCTCCTCTGCCTTACAATTTCTAACTGGCAATTCTTTTACAATCACAACTTCCACATGGGACCTCAAGGTTTAAGGAATAATAATAAGGAATAGGGAAACATTATTCATCCCAAAGGCAAACTTGCTTTCACAGTGCTATGATCGACAGGAAAACAACACAAAACAAAAACAAAAACAAAAAAAACCCTATTATAATATAACATTAAAAAAACATGCTCACTATATAAGCATACATGTAAATTGATGACACATTGATGGCAACATCAAAAAATACATTATAATGTAGGCATTATTACACTGTGCACTACACCCAGCCTAATACATAAGTGAAATTCATACACATACACACATACCCACGCAAACACACATATGCACATATGCACTCCATTTACACCAAGTAGCGCTTAATTCACAGTTCACATGGATACGGAGTCATACACAGTGCAACTTGTAAATAGCAATCAGCAGAGTTCAGTTAATGACAATCTCAATTTGGATGACCGAATGTTTGTTATCCATCTCTGACATGAATGAGCACCAGACAGTCAAATCCACCTATACCAATGCTGATTTGGGAGCAGAACAATAAATGAATTAAATTTTTATTCCAGCCCACAAAACTTGGATTCGGTTCCAAGTTATTCATTCAGTAATCAAGTGCTATAATGCCCACACCACCATCATCCTCCTTTTGAAAGGGACATGACTCTTTCTAAGGAATTCTTGTCTTTTAGCAGAGTGAACTTTCTTTCAATATTCTAAAAATTCTAATTTTAATTAAAATTAAACAAAATATTTAAACTATAACATTCTTTAATTGCCCATTTATTATGCTAATAACGATGAATTCTCCCTTCTTTATTCCTATTTGATCAAACACTCTTAACAGTGAAAAAGCAATGAACGAGTAGAAATATAAATTTATCTTTTTAAGGCAAAATAACGTGACTTTTGGCTGTTAATTTTTTTCACTGACTGACCTTTCATGCTTGCAGATCAAAAGGCACCCGTTACATGAATTTTTAGCTTTCCTTCTTTAACCCTAAGTTGATTTTGCTCAAGCATAACTACAATTTTTAATTACAAATTGATTGTTAAAATATGTCTCATTTAACTTCATAACTACAAGATATTTCAAGGCTTGTCCAGTTATCCAATTGTTCAAAGCAGAACATTATAACGTAAACCAAAAAAAGAAAAATATGACAAATATTTTGCTTGACGAGCACAATTAAAGACTGTATTGAAATATGCATTGGGTATGGCAACTGTTCACCAAGCTAAAGACCCATACTTTGAATCCTGTTAATGCCAGCAGAGCTTGAATAGGAAAATTCTTTTCTTTTTTTTTTTTTTTTAGCTTTTGCTACCTCTACAACTTAGTAGATACTGGTAGACAGATAGATTTGAGTGCTTGGTCCTTTTAGAGAAAGAGAATTAACTCATGGGTTTCATGCATACTTTAAACATTTAAAAGAACAGTTAGCAGTTGAAAATAGTACAAATAGCAGGCTGAGAAGCAGCCACACAGACAAAATTATTTCCGACAATTTCTTCCACTTTGATAGATCTGAATCTATATTAGCCAAACAAGCCTGTTCTGACCCCACAGAATCTGGTAGGCCTTTGGTCAGTCAAAGCCTTACCACCACAGTCCATCTTGTCATTGTCTGTCCCGAGGTTAGCTCTCAGATTGCTGAGTCCTGAGTAGAAACAGGTCAATTTCTAGACAGCTTGCTCTTTTATAGTTTATCTATTCTGATTACAATTATATCTCTATGGTATTGAAGACGGTATCAGATATATCAAACTTCTTCTCTCACCCCTAGCATTGTTGCATCAAGAAGAGCATCCAATATAAAATCCCTGCCAAAACAATATGCGTAGCCTCAAGAACAGGTTTCTGTTATGGTGACCCCAAATTGAAATAAATAAAAAGAGTCAGAATGAAATGTGTAGTCTTGTATGGACAAAAGACTAGCAGGGAATAAGTTTGCCACCATAATAGGTTGAATAAAAAATAATAAAATTCTAAACTGTAAAATAGATTGAAATACAATGGAGTCCACTAATAACGACAACTGTAATAACAAGACATTTTTCAAACCCCTTTTTTATCCTTCTTCCTCTTTAGAAAAAAAAAGATAAGGTTTAACGAGAGTTCATGGATGAGTATCTCGGTAATAAAGGAGACTTTCTTTCCTTCCTGGTCAAACAAATTTCTCGCCCCTAACCCCACCTTCACCTCACTGTCCATTTACCAACAGTAAGGTACATTTGGTGCTAGCCAGTAACACAGAAAATGTAAAAGGCCCCTCCATTCCCCCCTCTCCCCTCTCTGATCTTTGTCTGACTCAAGTGTGCATGGTGTCATTGGCATTCTCTTGCTGTGCGTAGTAAAAGGCCAGTGATGCCAGTCACAAGATGAGATTATTTTCCTTTATTCCCCCTTATATATTCATCATTTGGGAATAACAAGAACTCGGCAATAGCAAGAAAAGGTGCCTAGTCCGTCCGTTCTTGATATTACAGAGTTTCAATGTAGAAGTACATGTATAACTATTATAAAATTACCTTGACTGGGGGATCAGCACCTTTGTCTGACAACTGGAATGCCACTTTAGCTGCTGCAGGTTGAATATTAAATTTTGGTCTCTCAGTATCTTCCAAAGAAAAACCTGGTATCATTTACAATAAACGATAATAATAGTAAGTAAAGCAGGTGATAACTTCACAACTACTATCAATATGCTTTACATAACTGGAAGAAGAGGAAAATGAATTTCTTTTATCGATTGACTTCCACCCATAATAAAAATGATTTGATTGTCCTATATGAGCAACTGATGAAGAAAATGAACTGAATCAAACAGATATGTTCTAGAACAACCTAAGGTTTCAATAAATGAAAGGAAGGTTTTAAGTAGGTGTACTTCTTTCTGAAGATTTTGTGGCATAATGGATAAGTCTTCAGGATCTAGAGCCTGATGGATAAAAGTGTTGTGTTTCAAAACCTACCCAAGTACACTGAAAAAGTTTGTAAAATATAAAAAAGGAAGTAAACATTTTTTTTTAAATGTGGAGTCATAAACCCTGTGTAATCAGTTCACCTGACACAGTAATAAGTTGAAGCCACATAAAATTTCAACTCAGACAAATTGGTACGGCATTCTCTCACTCCGTATAAATTTCCATCATATGCTAGTGGGCTCATGGTGAAGGGAATTGTTCATGAAACTGCTGTTTTCTACACTTTTCTGACTAAAAGCATTCAGATAAAGAAAAGACAAAAAACAACAACAAAAACAACAGCAAAAAAAAACAACAACAAAAAACCCAGAACAAAACTTTCTTTTTATTGTCTTTTGATGAGTTTCCTTTTTTTCAGCCTTTTGATGAGCACCTTTTCTTCCCTAAACGTTTGATGAGTATCTGTTTTCCTTTCTGCTTCTTGATACAAATATTTTGTTTCTCCGCCTCTTGAAGAGAAGATTTTTTTCCCCTTGCCTTTGTGATGAGCTTCCTTTTTCTGCTTTTTGAAGAGCATCTTTTTTTGCCCACTCTTTGATGAATATCTTTTTTCTTTCTGCCTTTTGATACAAATATTTTGTTTTTCCGCCTTTTGATGAGTACATTTTTCCAGTTGCCCTCTTAATGAGTTTCCTTTCTCTACTTTTTGAAGAGCATCCTTTTTTCCCTACTGTTTGATGAGTATCTTCTTTTCTTTCTGACTTTTTACAAAAATATTTTGCGGATTTGTTTGCCCTTTAGTGAGTAGATTTTTCCTGTTGCCTTTGTGATGAGTTTTCTTTTTCTGCTTTTTGATGAGCATCTTTTTTTCCCTACTGTTTGATGAGTATCTGTTTTCCTTTCTGTTTTCTGAATGAAGTCATTTGTTTTTCAGCCTTTTGATGAAAAGCTTTTTTTCTCTTGCCTTTGGCGATTTTCCTTTTCTTCTGCCTTTTGATGAGCATCTTTTTTCCCTATTGTTGAGAATCTGTTTAATTCCTTCTGCATTCTGATACAAGTCTTTTTGTTTTTCTGCCTTTTGAAGAGTAACTTTTGTCCCTACCATTTTTATGAGTTTTCTTGTTTCTGCTATTGATGAGCATCTTTTTTTTCCCAAGTGTTTGATAAGTATCTTTCTTTCCCTACTTTTTGATGAATATCTTTTTTTCCTTCCCTTTTGATAAGTTGCTTTTTTCTGATTTTTGATGATCATCTTGTTTTTTCTGTCGTGTCAACCAGACTTCTCTCTACCTGAAGTCTGTTTCCATATATAATCAGAGAGCGAAATGGTTTGCGACCCTCCCCCCCCTTCATTCCCCCTCCCTGCTATACCCCATCTATTTGCAGCCTTTTGAAGCTATGCAACAACAGACTTAAGAGTGCAACCATTTGACATATCTAACCCAAAGAGATATCCATGGAATCACTGAGAAAGAAGTTGGAGGGTTTCTTTTTTATCACTGGATCACCAAATAAATGAGTGTATTATTCTATGTAGAAAAGAGACTTAATGTCAAGGACCTTAACCATACCTTCATTTGAAGTTTCATCCTCATTGTTGATCCACTGAACAACACATGTCTCAGGCTTGATATTCTCACTTTTGCTTTTTGTGTCAGTCTTTTGGGAAGTTTCACCACAGGAGGAAGGACCTGACTCTGCATACTTGTCTGAGGGTTGTCCATTTGTGATTTGACACCTGAGGATTTCACCATTGCTTACTTAAAAATTGTGAACATATAGTTATATGGCAATTTTGTAGCCAAGAATTAAGCTGAGGCACATCAAAATGTATCAAAATAGAAAATAAATGCTCAGTCTGTTTCAAAATGCATTTTACGCTTAATACTGTATTGGAATTGGTAAGGTGTATTTTTTTTTTCCATTTAAAGTATAGACTTGTTTTGGTGTATAGGTTTTAACAGAAATTGTTTTCATACACATTTGAATGATCACAGTTAAAGCCATTAAGGTTTGTTTTAGTCAAAAATTCATGAAAAATGCAACCACCTGCTCCTTTAAATGCTTTATCAAATAATTGTACCTTGAAAGTCTTAACATAAACTTCAGACAATCTGAGCAAGAAAGCAAAACATTAATTTACAATTCCTTGTACTGCTGATATCCATTATTTAAGTGTTATAGGACAATTTTTAAAAAAAATTGACATATGAAGATCCTGAGAATACATGCATATCCTAGCTTTCTGAGACATTAAGAGGAACAAGTGGTATCAAAACAGCCTTTGGAGCAGAGTAACTTTGTTCCAGATACTATTCAATCCCCAACTAACACACTGTTTGCCATTCAGATGAGATAACTCTCCATTTTAGGCCTAAAATTACACCAAAGAGATGCAAGATTCAAATCATAGCCTCTTAGTGTTAGGTTCAGCATAAAGAAAATTTATCAGGCTCTTGGCAAATTGATTTAGTAACTTAATTGCTGTTCGCATCTTGTTCATCAAACCAGGACACCTAAGCAGATTTGGTGATCTTCTTTGTCAGCTGTTTCCATTCTTTGCGGTTCTGGGCAACAGATCTTAGATCTTCAAGATCTTCCAGTGTTTTGAGCTTTACAGTAGGGTCAATTTAAGAGCTTTCTTTATTAGGGATGTGGCAAAAGATGTGGTTGGCCTTCCTCTGAATTTGCTTTCAAATTTGGTTAAGTAAAGTTGGTAATTTTAGAGACATAAAAGCAACTCCAACTAGCCACAATTCCCAATAAAAAGACAAAGAAAGAGAAAAAGAAAAAAGAAAAAATCAGTCTGTACTTACTTAATTTTACGAGGAATATTTCTATGACTGTTGTTGATTGCTTTTTGAGTCTGACACTTCTTGCCTGATTGAGAATGAAGCCATTTGGAGTGACTTTCCTCAATGTTCCAGTCAGACACTTTTCCTCTCCTCTTGTGGGACAATTCTTCTTCCTCATCTGATTGTAGTGTGCCATACTTATCTCTAAGAACATACACATAAAAAGGCATTTAAAATAATTACATTCCATAGCACTTCAAATCTATTGAAAGATGTTTTATTAAAATTAAAGTTTATTAAATGTTCATCTACCATTTACACTTTACAGAGAGAGAGAGAGAGGCAGACAGACAGACAGACAGAGACAGAGACAGACAGACAGATGGACAGAGACAGACAGA
>JAOYNN010276504.1:0-10277 GCA_025770095.1 Goniobranchus kuniei
ACTGCCCGGCTGGGGATCGAACTCGGGTCACCTCATATGGCAGTCAGCCGCTCTACCAACTGAGCTACCGGGCCACCTCAGTACAGGACTGTATCCAAAACGCAGCTCCACACTACTGGCAAAGACTTGTCAATCTTCACCCCCGACACTAAAAGGTTGTCAAGATCTGTCCGGCTTGAAAGAATTTTACCAAAATCTTAAATTCTAAATGCACACATTCGCACATCTGGCTCCCATTGGAATTTCACTCTATACAGATCTTAATTTCAAATAATGTATATCAGGAAATGAAACAAACTGGTAAACACTGAAGTAAATTCTACTTTATGACATGCTTTGACATATACCTGACAAGAAAGCTTATAGACAATGAAAAACCTTACCCACATCAGGATGACCATGGGTTCTGTAATATTCCATATCCTTTTCAAATACTGAGGTGAAAGCTTGAGCCCTTTCCTGAAGATTAATTCTCTTGGCTGATTCCAGCTCTGACATTTTCTTGGCATGCGTTCGAGCCATATCCACTGTTTAAAAAAGTACGGGTAATTATCATTCAAAGAATGTAGGGACAGAAAAAAACAAATACAGAAGACTGAAAGTGGTTTAAATTGTTCATGATACCATATCAAAATATGTGGCTATCTGCTCTAAGTCCTGAGTTTGACACATAACTGTATCCGATCCGACATCAAACTCTTGTTTGGGAGGGAAGTCCTTTGTTGGAATACAGCTGTAGCATATGGGATCCAAACATACAACAATCCATCCAGAGAATTGAAAAGATCCAAAAAGAGAGCATGCAAAGTTGCCTGTAATAGTTACAAGAATCAAACAGAGAGCATCACAAGAACTATGGGGGATGCTGAATAGACGCCTTTTGCGGTGAGAAGAAATCAGCAAAAAGTAAGAATTTTTACCAAAGGCCAAAAGGGGGAGACATATTATTCCAATGGCACAAACTGAGCAAAACCCAAGGAAAGAAAATACATATAAGTGCCTTTCTCTAGAATCAACACGTATCTTCATTCCTTCTTCCCAAATACCATCAGAATAAAAGGAAAGACAGATCGCCTCAGTGAGAAGTATCCAGTATGACTGAACCACATAAGACAACCTACCAACACTACATTGTCGCGTTTACCTTCAGTAATGAAGCTGCGGCAGTAAAGCATTAGATTGGATTGGATTTAGTCAGTAAATGTGATGCTTGTGGAATTATGACTAACTTGTCTTCACTCTTATCAATATGAAATTTAACACAACTCACCTTTAACCTTATCAGCTTGAGCCATTTTCATAGCACTATAATGGGCTAGCTTCTTTTTTTCTGAAAGCATGGCCTTCTGTAAATCCAACTCTTCACACAGATTCTCAAGCATGTCTAATGAGTCCTCAACAGCGGCAAATTCTTTGCGGAGTGTACCTGAACAATAATACAAAAAAATGTATTGTAGGAGACAAAAAAAGAAAATGGAACAAAACATTTCACTGCACAAGTTGAGTTGTGCAGAACAAATAAATAGCAATAAAGCAAAGTGAACATTGGAAAATAGAAATATATTTATATGTATAGTCTGACACGGATAACTCGAATTCGTCTGTGATTGCAAATAGTGTTAGAGATTTCAGAATTCGTCATGTCCATGAAAGCCCCAAATAGAAATGCATAGAGAGAAAATCAAGGGATGTCAAACAGAAGATTAAAACAATTAACGTGGTAAGCAACAGCATGATTGCACGCATAGCAAGCCAGTCATGTGGAGCAGTCACCATCTCTCCTCAACCCCTCTTCCCCACGTTTTGCTTTAACAATAACAAAGAAACACCAACCCGCAGCCAGACAGGCTGTAAAGACAAGTCTTTTGATGAGGATGCGAAGTGGATTTGTTAAAGATTTCAGCGTTGTGTGTTTGGGAACTCTGTGAAGTCAATACATCGAAAGGTTGCTTTGAATAATATGTTGAATGAAATACTTGTCCTGACACAAATTGTGACAAAATATACACTCGGTTCCAAAAGTAAGTTCAGGTTCTTCATTGTGGTTTTACTCCGCCATTATGGACACAATAACCATAAATAATACATCACAGGAAAGAAGATGAATTTACATTTGGAATGGAGGCAAAATCAATACAATCCACAGAAATTTTCAGGTGTCATTGCATTTGAAAAGATGGTTTCAAATTTTGAAAGTCACAGCAAAAAAACCCAGTAAAAAATAAAGTACTCCTCACCTAATATTTCGTATGAGAGCCATTTGCACAATAAAGGTGTATAATTCTCTGCCACATGGATGATGTCAATGTCTGGATGTAGTCATCAGTAAACTCATTCCATATTTTAGTGAATGATTTGAATAGGGCATCTGCATTTAGTGCAATTTCTTTTCCATTTACTTCCGTTTAATGAGGCTCCAAGCGTTTTTGATAGGATTCATGTAGGGGCTCACAGTAGATCACGGCAAAATAAGGATTGTTTAGTTTCCGAGGTATTCTGTGGTAATTCTAGTTCTATGCAACGGGGAGCATCCTTCATAAAGAGGTCTATACATTGCTGTTAAGAAACAAAAGGGACTACTTGCCTCAATTATACCTGCTCAATGTAGTCTGCTCCTTGCAGTCTGTCACTGATGCGTATTAAAATATACCTTCCACTATGGTGACACGCCATATCCTCTATTCCTGACAGTTTGTATTTCATTGTCATCATATCGCTCATTCCAACGGCGTTAGCACAGAATTCTTGTATCTGCTGAGTTAATTTCGAAAGTAGCTTCATCTGTAAAGAGCACCTTTGGCCACTGCTTTTGAGTCCAACGAATGTGTTTTTGCACTCATATCATGCGCTTTTCCTTTTGACCCTCCGTTAAGAATGGTCACATACCGGGTTTATAAGGCCTGATGCCTACTGGCTTCAATCGTCGAAACACGGTTTGCTCACTCTTGCCAAGATCCTTCGCTGTTGTTGTGGTGGTGACTGCAGGTTGACATGGATTGTTCTCGTGAGACTCCACAATATCAATGTTTTGATCGGCAATGGTAACTGTTAGACAACCAGACCTAGGGAGATCCTTCCCTAGACCATGCTCTTGATACTTTTTCAGAAATTTCTGGGCTGCTCGTTCAGATACATGAAAGTTGTTAGCTACATTTTTCACCGTCCATCCAGCCTCAAAATGTCCTATTAACCTGTTTCTTTCATCTGTGAAAAGCCGAGGCATGGTGACAATGAAATATGTAGATTTATGGGAAAATGACTCTAGATTTAGATCAGTTGGTTCCAGGATAGCTTGAAAAATGTAACCAAGGACATGATGTAATATTCAAGAATCATTGAACGTCTTGTGAGTCTTCCATGTTGAAAATAAACTGACTTTATTTGACGTGCATTTGGTAAAATTTGCAAGCTCAATTTTTTAAAGGTCATTTTTGACTGACGATAACTTTTAAGTAATGCAGAAAGAAGGCTAGAATTTTGCATAACGATGTGGAATTTACTCCTCTTTAAAATGACATAACACATTAGATATTTTTTTTAATTCCTTATTGAGATATTCAAATGTGTTGAACCTGAATTTACTTTTAGATCACAGTATGTAACAGTGACTGCCATTGTTACATCAGAAAAACACTTTCATAATGGCACAAAGTTTTTAAAATATACACACACATCCCAAACTGAAATAAACTTATTTCATTTCTTTTTCACAAATTCTAGTTTTGTTCAGCACTCTTGTAGATTGTCCTCCCAGCTAGAATTGAAAGTCTATCAAATAGTCAAATTCTTGTGGCAGTGAAAGGGCCAAAACTGGTAAAAGACTAAAACTCACTGATCAAACTTTGCATTTCTTTCAGCGATGACACTGTACTAGGGATATGTTTGACTTCCTCTTCAAGTTCTGAAATAACTTTGGACTTTGTCTCCCATAATGACAGTAAAGGATCCAGCTGAGCAGCTGCCGCCTGGAATCAAATTATATATTTTCCATCATTATATTTCCATTTAAAATCAAGCAAAGAATCAACAAGATCATAATATTTATTTACAAACTTCATTTTTATATAAAAAGAATGTTCTCTCATCACATGATAAACAGATAAATTCTTACTGTCAAAAGTCGACAACTATTATAAATGGTAGCTGAATTGGTAGTTGTGTATGGGACCGTTCCAAAAAAGTGAAATCAGGGTTCATACAAATTTGTGAAAAAAAATAAAATTAAGGACTTTTCTCAAAACAGGAAAACATCAGGATGGAGGAAGACCTTTGACCCTTCACATCCAGGGTGAGAATTGACATATGGTTTATTCCAGCATCACCTTCCTTGACTAAAAAAAAAAAAAAAAATGCTCCTACCTTCCTTCATTCCCTTTTCCGCTTTATCAGTGCTTTGCAAAACAACATTATTGTTGGATTAAGTCCAAACTTTGACAGACAAACCCATTTTCACTACACCAAAAACTAATTCTAAGTACTTTTTAAATACTTTTTAAGGACTTTGACCTAAACTTGCAGGGTTAAGGACTTTTTAAGGCCTTAATCTAATTTCTTTTGAAATTAAAGAATTTGAGGACTTTTAACGACCTGTGTGAAACCTGTCAAATAGACAAAGAATACCACAAGATTTGTAAACAATGATTACACATTCCCACTGGGGGGGGGCCATCATCTAACCTTAAATAAAGTGGATGATGTGTGATTTCTAAATAAGAAGAAAATCCAATTGTAACAGATACAATTCATACAATTGTTGTTAGTGTAAAAGAAAAAAGAAAATGTGTCTCAGTAACATGATGTTTTAAACTACTAATAATCACAGGATAGCAAGAGAGAGTTCAAACAATTCTTAAACCTGGTTCAAAGAACAAAGAAAACTTACATCAGCCTTGTGGGAGCATTCCTTTGTCTGGTTTTGAATCACAGACCATGACTGCTGATAACTGTACAATATAAATATTCCATGTTAGAAACATGAGCAATGTATATTCTACTTTGAAAAATATTTATCATTTATTCAATGTTTTAACCCTAGTAGGGCACAGCCATTTTACCTGAAGTGACGCCAAGGAGTGAAGGACTGGTGACATATGGCAGTTGTGGTGGTGGTGGTGTGTGTGTGTGTGTGTGTGTGTGTGTGTGTGTAGGGGGGGGTGTGTGTGAGGCATGCTGGGTTCACCTTAAAGTTGAAGCCTGTAATTTATTCTCTCAGCGTAAAATATATTAATTTTTGTTTGTATCAACTTCTTTGTGTCTACAACTGAGGTTTCAGATGAACAAAAACAACCACTGTCTACATGGAAAGAAATGACACACGTCAGGGTGAGTGAAAACTGCTGGGGCAAAGGTGAAGCCCAGTGAGGCTCGAGACAAGATGGCGGAAGACGCTGGCTCCTACTTTGCCGGCCTATAATAAACACATGAGACATCGAAGAAGCTTAAAATAACTTGCAATCTCATTGGTGACCTCAAAAGTTGGTAATAAATATAACCTGCAGGTCAAGTTTATTGAAAGAAAGAAAGAGCATGGCTTCGATTCATGGCAAGGTAACCTGTGCGTGATCAACACGTGATGTGGAGCGTGACAGGCTTCGCTTCACCAATCAGTAACAATGGCGCGAAACAGCATTGAAGCTTAAAATAACTTGCAATCCCATTGGTGACCTCTTTAGTTCTTTATAAATATAACTTCCGGGTCAATTTCCTTGAATGGAAATAGAAATTTTCCATTGAAAACGGTCATGGTCACTGTCTGATTCTGATGGCCTGCTCCTTTCACAGGAAGGAGCGGGGCGTCTCGCTTTGGTGGCCTATGCGGGGCTCAGGTGGGAGGACCACGCACAGGTTTTCAAGGCATTTGCCTCAGCAGGGTTAAGCATAAAATTGCAGTAAGTCAAGAGCTCTGTTTTTCTCAAAAAACACATGAAGGTAAAATCAGAAAAAGAGCATGAAAAATTCATTTAATAAATCACTATGGCTCTTCAAACAGACATAATATTAGATCCTCAAAGGCATCTTTGTTAAAGCAAAAAGAATAATGTATAGTCCGTTACAAAATTCGCGCCCACAGAAACGGCCCTACATCTTCTGAACCGTCTGTTGAAATTTATTGAAACTTCGCCTGTACTGTAGGATTATATTATCCTTGACATTAAGATATATTTCTTGCTCATTAGAAAATTTAATATTATTAAAATTTGCTTCTTTGTGCTATATAAAAAATGGTGTTAACGCTTAGGATAAATATTTCGATGGTTTACAGTACTGTATTTACACATAGAATTTTGACACCCTGCAAGCGCTTGTTGTAAGTACAATCTCCGTGTCAGTGTGATGGTTTTACTGAGAAACAAGTGAGTACAGTTAAATAATTTCTAAGTTTCACACAACCACACCGATGATCTGGCAAAATTTGAATCTTACATGGGCGTTGCAGCGTTGAATCATGGATTTGCATTGCAGAATGGTCACCATTAGCAGCATTGCCTTGAAATAACAATACTGTAAACATTCTACAAGTTGTCGTCCCTTAATTCAAAACTGAGCAAAACATCAAAGGAATTCGCCGCTTTGAGAAAAATACAAATGCTACAGATTTATTATTTAAAATTTGTAACGTCAGACTAATTCTAACACTGCATGCAAAACTTCAGCACTGACTTGACAATAAGGTAGTTTTTTAGAAAATCGGCTGTATCAATGGGCACGAATTTTGGAACGGATTATAGTATCTTTGTGTCTTCATAATTTACAAGGTAACAATACACATTCAGTAATGCACATTCATTCCTTTATGCATTCATTAATTCATCCATTCATTCAGATAATACATTTTATACGACTTTATTCAATTTCATTCATATTACTCCCTCATTATCCAAGTCACTTTAAAATACAGTATTTGTATTGTAAAGATTTGTTACAATAATATTTGAAGGTCGGGTATGTAAAGTCAGAATAATTTATAAGAGGTTTAAAAATTACCCACAGAAAAAAGCAGGAAAGAGATTTTTTCAAATATAGCTCCATTTTCCACCTTTTACATAAGTAATCTAAAGGCATGAGCTCGCAGAAGGTCAATAGGTGATGTGATGGAAGTATGTTAAATTTGACAATATGACTCAGAAGTATCAAACTTGCTGTCAAATACAGAAGCACAATATAGTAAAAATACAAGAGGGCATAAATACAAATTACGAAGCAGAAAATTTAGAGAAAACTTTGGAAAATATTTTTTTTGAGATAGAAGGCTAATTAACAGTCTGCCTTAAAAAAGCAGTGTCATTAAGAAGTATTTCAATATTAGAACAGAGGTTAGTACTGGAGAGATGGACATCAACTTTACTGCTACAGGGAGCCTATCACTATCAGCCCTAATTAAACACACTATTCAACAAACAGAAGATGAATATGAGGAGACTGTGTCAAAGCTGAATGAAGCCCACTACCATAACCAGCTTTGTATGCATACCGCTGTGCTTGTGCACTTTTTGCATAAGTGAAAAATTGGCTATTTTGGGGTTTTCATCTATTCTTATGTAAATTTCAATGGCGCATCCGATGGTGGTGTCTGTTTTTAGCTACATCGAACCATTTATACATTATCTGAAGGAAATCAAAATACGTATACAATTGTCTCGCAAATGTCTCTGCATGAAATGCGCAGGCTCTTTGCTGCCAAAGTGCGTACAAAAATTTGAAATGAAATGACCGACTTTGAGGAAAGATATTTAGATCTTTTGCTCTCCTGTAAAATTGTGAAAAACCACTGACGCAAAATGTGCAAGGGCACGACGATATGTACTACGCTTTCCTAAATAACCATGCCCTTTGTCTTGAGTTATGTAATAAGAATATAAACTAAAGTTTTGATGAATGGTAGATGAGACCATTCAAATTGCCCATATCATGTTTAATTGAAGTTGTGATGATATGTACAGGCTTGGCCACCAACTATCACGATTTACTACCTCTTTCTCCCATCCCCTCCCTCATTAAAAAAAAAAGTCAAAAGTGATGTAATTCTGAAAGTGCTGGGGCTGACACTGTCCATAAACAATAGCATGTAGATCTAGAGATCTAGACTTCCTCAGGTGGAGCTGGCTCACATTAGTACTATGGGCCTATTCTTTTTATTGGTCAAAATGTAGGAGTGGTGAAGATCAGACATCCTTAGTCCTACTTTGGATTTCGGTGCTGTTTGGGAGTCAAAAATACAAGTTAATGTTTTGACAATATTTCATAACAGAAGTGTGTTCGATTTGTTTGATGAGGAAACAGATGACAGCTTTTTTGGTTGTATTTCAGATTTAGACTCACAATATATTCCAAATCTGCCAAGACAACTCCAGATATTTGAATCTAGCACTGCCAACAGTGACAATGAACTTGATTGACCTGGTCCTCGTATAAAGAAAAAAAAATAGTTACCACTCTATTCATCCCCGAAGGTATATTAAATTTGTCTTTTGGCTTTTAACCGAAAACCGAGCGTCAGCCATAAGAACAGCACCGCGACACGGAGGCAATTTGTGTTAATAACCTTGCCCAAGGGATATATCACAATGCCCACACTGGGATTGAATCCTGTGACCTTTTGGTTGCAAGACCAAGACACTACCACTGCAGGGCTGCCCACCGTCCTGCAATTTGCTGGACAGTCCCGCATTTCAACTGTCCATCCCACTGTCCCGCATTTTGCTGGACAGTCCTGCATTTCAATTGTCCGTCCGGTCTATCAGTTGGCTGGCCCGTAAAGTCGTAAAAGAAACTACAACAAAACAATCAGAGACTTCAATCTACGCCAACCTGTGCCGACCGGGGATTTTTACTTTGATGATTAATGAATGTGATGGTAGTCTGGGCCTACTTGCATCATAGCCTAGATCAGTGCAGGCGTTGATTGACAAGACTAAAAGTCTGGGCCTAGCGGTACTCGCTTCAGGAGGTTCCGTTCTCTTGTGGCACTGCGCGTGCATCAAGGCTATGTTTAGCCAGTAGCAACGACCATTAACCCTCCTGCCCACGCTGTCCCCCCTTTCCCACAGTAAAAAGCAACAAACTGCAAGCGCAGAGGTCTTTCACTGCGATAATTGGACACTTCGTGGGTAGACCTCTAGGACTAGAGCTAGCCGGATATTAATCAAACCCAGGTAGGGGTGTTCGTGTTACTATGTATGTTATGTCTTTGTGTGTGTGTGAGAGAGAGAGAGAAAGAGGGGTGGGGAGAGATACTCCCCCCATAAACATACACTCAAAGCAATAATAGTGTAATGTGAAATCGGTGTCTGTAAATTTCAGCTTCTCGCCTTGTGCTTGAGCACAGTGTGTAGATCAATCAAGTTGGGTTTTGCTGACACACAATAGCACGTAATGCCTGTTAAGTATAGGTGAGAGAAAGAGGAGTCCTTAGAGACGGATATATTCACAAACTCAGAGAGAGAGAGAGAGAGAGTATAATATTTACGCTGGATGTTAAAACAGTGTATAGTACACACTACACACAATGCAGACACGATGGCTATGAGTTCTTTGAGTCTACTACCCCTCTAAGTTTAGATTAAGCCCTAGCAGGTGTGTAACAGGATGGCCAACAATAATAACTTTATCAATGGACTTCAGGGCTCTGTCCGACACATCAAACTAAATAATTATTTCTGATTGGTCCACCAATCAGAGAACAGGAAAAAGGATGTTACACAAGTGGTAAATTTCCATTAGCGTCACTTTAGGTTGAGTTCATTCAAAAGGGGTTGTGGCCTCTGGTCACAGATGGTCGCATCTGTTGATAAAAGGAATGTTTCAAATGTTCACCCTACTAAGAATGGATCAGTCTTGGCTGGGTGAATTGTCTGTTACACTTGTCTTGGGATTTGTCCATTTAATAGCAGGGGTGTAAGGATTATAGTGCAGGGTTTTGAGCCAAGTGTGTTGTAGATGATAAGGATGTGTGTGTTTGTATGAATGCCTAATTGAGCTTTTGACATCTATTTGGAATGGGATTATCTGTCTTCTACGCTTGATAAGCACACATCTCTGCATAATTCTTGGTGGGGGGTTGCCACCATCACCTACCAGGCGCGTCACCACAGGTGGATAGTAGAACTACCTCTACTTTAATTTTTCTTGAGATTGAAGCAGGAATTAGCTGTGAATACCTCAATTTCTTCCACAAATAAGCAGCCAGGACAAACAAAAATAAAAGAAAAATTGTTCCACCCCCCTTTCCCTTCTCCTCTCTCTCTCTCTCTCTCTCTCTCTCTCTCTCTCTCTCTCTC
>JAOYNN010276615.1:0-10276 GCA_025770095.1 Goniobranchus kuniei
ATATTTTACGATTTCATAATTATAACCTCTTTTGACTTTTTTACCCTTCACCTCTCAAGAGGTCGATTAAAATACACCACACACACACACACACACTAACACACACAGTACAACCTAAAGCTGCAACACATAATCCCGTGAGAAGTATTGTCGACTCGAGAAACGTTATAAAGTGAAAGTTTGGTCCCCATCTCAAATATCTATCATTAACGAAATTATCGTTAACTTAAATTATTAAGCACACTGTTATATTTCCATAAACTGAAGATATATAAATCTATACCCGTAATTCAGCAGTATATTATTTTATTTTTAATGTCCCTAGAATAAATCCGATCTGCTAGCAAAGTATTCTGAAAGTGATGAACCTTTGAAGCAAAAGAATGTATCTATTTCTGAACAAAGTGCTGCACTAGAATTAGTCTTATAGCAAACAATAACAAGTCCCAATTAAGACTTTAAGTGATTCCTTATTCTGAGACAAGTGCCACAATTAAATAAGATATAACTCAAGTTTCTTCTTTAAGTAGCTCTTTCGAATGTCGTTTATGGGAAAGGGTGCATGATATTATTATTGTCTCGAATTATTAGAAACAGTTGAGTTTTAACTCAACAACAAACAAAAACAAACAACAAACAAACAAACTAAAAAAGCAACAATCAAACAAAACACAACCAACCGCTGTCGCCCTTGCACGATTGGGGAAAGTACAATGCATTTGATTTTAGCCAGATCGAGGTGGTTTTCTGATATGCAAATTGCGATGCTTTGTCAATAGGCAGATAGAAATGTGCTAGTTATTCAATCGAAATACTTTGCTAATATGGACACATGGACAATAGGTCTACGCTCCCATGCCTTAAATCTACCTCCTTGTACGTCGTGTCCTTCGTCTTCTGTGTTGCTGTTGGTTGGGGACCCCTTGTAAAGCTCGTTGGGCACACAGTGTGGATATTGCGCTATATAAAAGCTCACCTAGTGTGGCTTCGTGGTCTAGTGGTAGACAGTTCGGCTTATTTACCGTGAGGTCATGGTTCGAATCCCCCAATGGGCGGTGTCAAGTTGAGTCCTTGAAAAAGGCTCTATATTCACATTTTCTCATCACACTCAGGTGTAAAATGAGTAGCTGTCCGTTAACATCGCTGTCCCCGAAAAAAATTGTACTATCGCCTAACAGGCGGCCTGTCTCGTTTTTCATGTTATATGTTACTGTTGGTTAGGGACCCCTTGTAAAGCGCTTTGAGCATGTGAAGTGAATATTGTGCTATGTAAAAGCTCACTTTTGTAACGTAAATTATGCACAAATTAATACCTAACATGCCATTAGCCAATCAAATCAAAACATTGCAACAATGACTACAAAAGTAATAACAACAACAACAACAACAACAACCACAACAACAACAACAACATCAAAGACAGAAAGCAAATAAAACTAAAAGATCGTAAATACCAAAACTCCTCTTCCCTCAGAGGTAAAACAAAAAAGTATTCAAAGTTATCTTCCATCTGTACAAATGAGACCTGAACCTTGCTAAAGCAACTTCCAATGCCTGAGGCAACAATTTTAATCCTCACATGTGCACATGTCAGAGGATATTATCCATTGTTTTGCATAATTAATGATTTCAAAGCTCTTCTTCTAAATCTGAACAATCATTTCAAAACTGACAAACACTTCTTTTCCTTTGTTGGGATCGTAGGTTGTATGACGTGGTTTCAAGTTGTGATCGTTCCATAACTGTTGTATGTATTGTGCTTGCATCCTCTCTACTATAATGCCGTCACCCTGTTTTCCGTCTTCGGGCAATGCAAGTTACTGAACAAGTGACTTTGTGCTTGATCTGGCTTGAGTAGTGATTGTCCATATTGGAAATGAAATTCAAAAAGATTCAAATACATTTGTAGAGTATGAAAGTATTCATCTGCCTTGCCTTTTCCAGACACCCCCTTGTATTACTAAGAGACCCATATTTTTGTTAGTGATACATTTATCAAACGTGGACACCAACATATTCCATGTTCACGAAAGGGGCACACAAAATTCACACAAAACGATAACAGAAATTATGATAACAAAATTCTCCAGTTTCCTAGTCACAAAATCGCCTTCATTTACTTCTATGTCGACTGCATCAGAGCACTTGTAGATAGCCATGATCTACAGCAATATCATTCTCTCTAGTTTCGGCCACTCCAAATCTTCCACAATAGGATCAATAACATATAAATGACTTCTGCTGCATCAACCTATAAACCTGATTCTGATACTAAGATGTGGTGAAGTGTATACTTTAAACAAACGATTTTTATCTCATCGCCCCTATCTAACTCAGTGATGATAGACTTGATTATTCTGGTCCTTCTAATGAACCTTGTCGGTTGTGATCACTTCTTAAATTTTCTTGAAAAATATTTCCCGTGCAGCGAGCATCACACGTATGATAACATGATGATATAAAATATTTACTTTGAGCGAGTCATGTATAATGTCCATCGCAATGAGAATCATAGGTAATGATGACAGAAAAAAATGTGCCTTGAATGTATCATATATGTCCCTTGTAGTGACCATCATAGGTAGTGATGACATGGTAATATGTACTCTGAGTGAATCATAATATGCCCCTCATAATGACCATCACAGGTAATGATAACATTTGTATTTTGGGTCATATAGATGTATATTTCTTGATGTGGGCACCATAAGGTAGTGCTGAAATCTGCATTTTCTGGCATATGACCCTATACTAAGCATCACAGATAATGATGACATCTGTATTTCCTTGGCTTATGACCTTGTTGTGATTATCCCTGTATATCTGGCATATAACCTTGTAGTGAGCATCACAGGTAGTGATGACATCTGTAGTTTCTGGCATATGACCCTGTTGAGATTATACCTGTATTTTCTGGCATACGATCCTATAGTGAGCATCACAGGTAGTGATGACATCTGTAATTTCAGGCATATGACTCTGTAGTGATTATACCTGTATTTTCTGGCAAATGACGCTTTAGTAAGCATCACAAGTAGTGATGGCATCTGTATTTTCTGGCATATGACATCTGTATTTTCTGGCATATGACCCTGTAGTGATGAAACCTGAATTTTTTGGCATACGATCCTGTAGTAAGCATCACAAGTAGTGATGGCATCTGTATTTTCTGGCAAATTACCCTGTAGCGATTATACCTGTATTTTCTGGCATATGACACTGTATTGAGCATCACAAATAGTGATGACATATGTGTTTTGAGTTATATAATGTATAATCCTTTGTGTTCTGTATAATATCATTTCTCTGTCACATTCATTAGCACTACAGGTCGTGGAAACGGTTTTTACCTCTGACACTTTTGCCTCTCATAAGTATCACAAGTAGCGAAACCTGATACAACTGAATGATAACAATATCATGTTATATCAGGTTATATCAGGTTTCACTACTTTTGATACTCAGCACAATCCATGTATCAATTTATTATTGTTTATTTAAATATTTGTTTTCAAGCTTCACTGTACACATTACAACTGTTAATACAATACCTTGGTATTCCATGCAGCTTTTGATCAATATTCCTATTTTTCTTATGGTTCCTGTAATTTTCTAAAGTCGTAATTCAGATATAGGGCCATGAAGTCTTTAGCTGTATTTAACTGGAATGGGTGTCCCCCATCTCCTCTACAGATATTTACAGATTTACACGTTTAGATACTGGCAGGGACAATTTATAGAGGAGTAGGTGACACTTAATTTTGTTAAAAAAGCCAAAAACGTCATGATCCAATTTCTGACATGCATTTAGAGATTTAAAGGGACGATAGGGCAGTCAACATCTACGTTTCTGATCCATACCTTGTTTTGTCTTTGTGACAATCCGCATGCATCTCTTGGCCCATAACTAGTTTTGCCATAATATAACGATCCATATGGAAACTACCGATTCATATTTTGATTTGTCCACATGGCGATCTATATTTTTGTTTTTCCAAATGGAATTTTGTGTTGCAGCTACCAATCTATGTTTTGATTCTCACATGGCGATCCACATTGAAACTACCGATCCATCTTTTGATTTGTCCATGTGGCGTTGTATATTTTTGTTCTTCCAAATGGAAATTCGTATTGTAGCTACTGATCTGTGGTTTGATTCTCCATATGGTGATCCACATTGAAACAACCGCTCCATCTTTTGATTTGTCCACATGGAGATCTATATTTTCGTTTTCCCTTGTGGAAATCCACGCCGCAGCTTCTGATCATTGTTTTGATTCTCCAAAATAATGATATGGCAATCCACATTTTCATTTTCCACATGGAATTCCTCACTGTCGCCACTGATCCATATCTTGTTTTCTATTCATTTGGCAATCCATATTGCAACAACTGTTCCAGATTTTGATTTTCCATACGACAATCCTTGTCTGTAATTTCCAAATGGAAATCTACATTGCAGCTACTGATCCACACTTTGATTTCCATTGTAACTACTGATCCATAACATCTTGATTTGATTTCTTCATAAGGTAAATCGCTTAATACCTGCTAATTTCGTACATTGGGGTTATTTTCCTTTTACATGTTTCTTCATATTTTCTTACAGTATTCTTGTAATATACCTCGAGCTGTGCAATTTTGAAACCAGCCTCAGAACCCCTAACGCATAGTATTGGGATTGTAAATTACATTCTAAATTACCTACTTCACCTCTGCATCATCGTTGTGTGAGATCATAGAAGATCCAGCACAACCAACATAGCAGCAGTCTATTTGATCTCTAAATAGACAAACGGAAGTGCGGCTGATAATCAGATACTACTTTAAGCCTCTGACTTTTCCACTATGCTTTGTCAACTTCTCGAACTTTCAATCTGATCGAAATTTTCTCCCCTCAAAAATAATTTCCCTGCTTTTCAAGATAGTATGAGATCGTGGAAAACGTCCCTGTGCACCCGTTTCTACCAATCCATGCCTGTGTTGCCTTTAAATTCGTATTTCACCTATCATGCCATTTACTTACATTTTCCCCATCAACCATATTTCTTCCATCAATCCATTCACCTACATTATTTACCATGGCATTCATCTGCATTTCTCCCTCAACTTCATATTTCATGTATCATAACATCCAGAGAAATCTTCCACATGTACCTCATATTTCATATAAAAATATATATCATACCACTCTCATAAATTATCCCATGAACTCCATATTTCATATATCATGCCATTGAGCTAAATATTCCCATCAACTCCATACATCATCCAACATACCATTCAGATGTATATGCTATTAACAGTATATTTCGTCTGTTATGCCATGCAGCAGAAATTTTCCACAATAGCTAAATTCAGCTTTTATGCCAGTCATCTTCTTTTGCCATCAATATTTCATCTATCATGCCCTACACCATTTTTGCCATGAACTGTATCATTCATCCATCAAGCCATTCAGAGACATTTGCCACCAAATGTATATTATATCTATCACGCAATTCAGTTACATAATCAATCAACTTTATATTTCATATTAAATGACATTAACCTATATGTGCCACCAATATTTCAACTTTCATTTATCATGCCATTCAGCTACATTTTGTCAACAACTGCTGAGTTCACCTTTCATGTCATTCACCTGCCTATTGCCATCAACGTCTCAACTCATCTATCATGCGATTCAACCAAACGTTCCAACAACTGCATATTTCATCTTTCATACCATTCACCTACATATTGTCATCAACGTCTTAACTCATCCATCATGCAATTCAACCAAATGTTTCCAACAACTGCATATCTCATCATTCATGCCATTCACCTACATATTGCCATCAATGTCTTAACTCATCTATCATGCTATTCAGCTACATGTTTCCAACAACTGCATACTTCATCTGTCATGGCATTCACCTACATATTGCAATCAACCTTGTAACTCATCTATCATGCAATTCAACCAAATGTTTCCAACAACTGCATAGTTCATCTGTCATGGCATTCACCTACATATTGCAATCAACCTTGTAAGTCATCTATCATGCAATTCAGCCAAATGTTTCCAACAACTGCATAGTTCATCTGTCATGGCATTCACCCACATATTGCCATCGCCTTCATGACTCATCTATCATAGAAATTCAGCTACATTTTGCCAACAACTGCATACTTCATCTGTCATGGCATTCACCTACATATTGCCATCAACTTCGTAACTCTATCATACTATTCAGCTACATTTTGCCAACAACTTCATAGTTCATCTGTCATGGCATTCACCTACATATTGCCATCAACCTCGTACCTCATCTATCATACTATTCAGCTACATTTTGCCAACAACTGCATAATTCACCTGTCATGGCATTCACCAACATATTGCCATCAACTTCATATCTCATCTATCATGCTATTAAACTACATTTTGCTAACAACGCATAGTCCATCTTCATGCTATTCAACTACATATTGCCATCAACTTCATAACTCATCTTTCATGCTATTCAGCTAAATGTTGCCATCAACTACATTTTTCGTTCATCGTGTCATTCACCTTCATTTAGCCATCCAGTGCATGTTCCATTTTCCAAAGCGATCCCGCAAACTTTTGCCATCAACATTTTACTTGATCTATCATGCCATTCAGCGACATTTTGTTATAAACTTCCTGTTTTAATTTTAATGCCGCCCACTTTTATTTCCCCGTCATGTCATCTATTACACCAAAGGTCAAATCTAAAAGAAAGACCCCCCCCCACCCCTTCTGCAAAACAAAACAAAATATAATAAAACATTCACCACCTCTTTGTCTATCAAGTTATACTTCATATATCATGCCATTCATGTATATTTCGTCATCAAATACATTTTTCGTCTGTCATGCCTTTCACATACATGTCAAATTCATATTACATAAATCATACCATTGAACGATTATTTTGTCTTCAACTTCACAAATTAAGTCTCTCCTGCCATTCACCTGCATGTTATCATCAACCTTGTATTCCCCCTATCCTCTCATTCTGCTAAATTTTGCCATCACCTTCATGTGATCTACTATAAATTTTAACGCCATTTTTCTACAATATTCATAATATTTCATATTTCATGTCATTCAGAGACATCCTAAAAGTCTGTCTCGTCAACTTCACGTTTCAAGCATGTATCAGGTCATTCAACTATATTGACCCCCCACCCCCACCCCCACGTCTTTCCACCCTCTAACTTCCTACCTCTAATGTCTTTCTGATCATTTGCTACTTTGGTTTTATCAATTACGTTTATTAAGTACCTACCATACTATTTGGCTATGATATTTCAACTGTCATATTTCTAGAATCCACTCGACCAATTTATAAACTTCACAGAAACAGTTTCATATTTCAAATATTTACAACGCTGTCAGTCTATCAAAAAGCTATAGTTTCTCATCGATGAGTATAAGAACCTATTGGGCTTAATATCAATTTTATGGCTCCCGAATGGAAGTATTTGTAATCTACACATCTATCGATGAATTCACAGTTCTGTTACCACGTATGCAACGCCAATGTTGAAATGTTGACAAATCCAGGGTTTTGTGATGTTTGATCCTCTGCTTGTGGATTTGTTATTTCCTGGTATCAATCGAGCAGCATGACTTTGAACCATCACGGTAATCGGATCCAAGATTGTAGCATGTAGAGGTGCATTCAACTATTATTAAGTCAACGAAGTTTGTGTTGCAATGTTGTTCATACGGCTTGGCCAGTAAGTCAGGTTTCCATGTTTTGTTGTAACAATAATGCAAATTTGTTGGTTTTGATGATTGTCTTTTGGATGTGTTTCCCCATAAAAATGATTCCTAATGTGAACTCCAATTTTCGCTGAGAGGACTTTTACTTAAGTTTATCTTGGATGTTGGTTTATGCAATATCAAGTCTTTGATACTAGTGGCATTAACTCTAAATTAATGAATATGTTTGAGCACAAGCGTGAACAAAATAAAAACATGTTCTGATTGTCACCTGATATCATATAATACATCTAATGGTTATATTAATGGAAAGGTACTGATGTAGCAGACTTTCAAGCTACGTAATGTCAAACAAGTCGTAACTAATTTATCTGATTTTCAATCTGTTACAAATCGAGAGATGAATGTCAGCCTCAGCCAAAAGCGGAAAGGATATGGGAAACATAGGCATGGCAGACTAAATCCATATCATTGTCAAATTAACCAAATAATTTGTTGGGAAAAGCATTATGTACAACTAGCATTTACTTCTCTCTTTGGTCTTCCTTGTCAAATGGGCGTGGCTTTCAGTTACACACTGACAGATGTACGCAGTGCGCAAAGCTTCCCAGCATTACTAAGACAAATGTTGAGACCTGGAAAAAAAAAGATTCTTGACATGTTTCTCCATTCCGGTGTAAAATGGGTACTTGCTTCACTGGAAAACGAATCTGAGGTAAACTGATGTCATGATCATGTGTTGAACAAATAAATCTCATTCATCTTGTTTCATGCCCTCTATAAGGTTTGAATGGCTTGGGAGGCAATTTTACTTTGTAACTGTTAGTTGCAAGGGGTAAACTGGTCTGCTTTTACGTTGAATTTCTTTAGCTCTACTCTTCTCTTTTTGTCTTTGAACCATATGTACTCAACTCTCAGAGGTTGAAGTAATTTTGTTCCTATTCAAACATCTTGTTAAAACCACCGTATTGTTTTCTATATTCTTACTCTTACTTATTGCGTATTGTGAAAGCAATAATACGTGATAGATCTTGCTCCTTTGAATATCATATTGTATTTAAGGACTCTCTTTCACAAGCGTCTGTTCTTTTTTGCAACCATCCTTGTTTTGTCAACAGAAAGTCACGTGAAATAAAGTGCTCACACAGCGGTACCATGTTGGCTTCATCTTGTATGATTTCCATCGCCTGATGTCTTCCTGTCTTCATTTCCATCAGTTTCTCCCTATTTGTGTTTTGTTCCTTAGCTTTCTGTCTTCATTGAAAAGGTACAAACAAATAGGCATTTTTATCTCTATTGCCTCTGGAATGCATGAATGGATATTTCATATACTGTGACAGTTTTTCTTACTTCATCGTTTTTAGGGACTGCACATTCAAATATTAAAACAGAGAGACATAACATCTGAAAAAACCCCACAAACAACAATTTATACAACCACACAAACAAACGTATAAAAACATCCACGAATTTAGCACAACAATCTTATTCCAGAACATCTTCTGGGCAGTAATGATGATCATTGGTCACTTGTGAACAATTAAAACTGATTGCTTGGTTTTTGGTTCATGCCTTTACTTTTATTCCTGTGTAATATACTTAAATATGTCCAATATTGTATCAATGTATGTATTTTAATTATTATTATTTTGTTTGTTTAGCCACGCCATAATGCCATACAGGGGTCATTACAATCTGAACAAGTTACACGGCCACTGAGCCAAATGATAGGCACACTAGTCTGAATGATTTAAGTATCCACGCAATGTTATAAGACAGTTGAACATAAAGTGGATGCCTTCCAAACAGGTGCTCAACGCACGAAATGATAACCGTCTGGTGCCCAAAATATTGCTCCAAATAATGACCGAGGTAAAGGCATAGGCTTTTGTGGCGTTTTATTTTTATCTTTTTTTTCCCCTTTTGTTCTCATTTCGATTCTATCTTATACTTTTTGTTTTTGTTTTATCTTTTGTACCTGCCTCCTGTAAAAGCGCCTTGCACACCAGATTTTAATTAATGACCCACATTCTGAACTGCCCATATCTTTTCATTGAGTTTATATGCATACATCATCTCATCAGAGCATAAATTACATTCATCAGCTCTGAGAACATCGCTGAAAGGGTGTACTGGGCTATGTGCCATCAATCAACCAATCAATATCTGCCCTCTCTATCCTGTGCCAGTAAAACCGAAACCTTTTCTAAAGACCTTTTTTCTGCCTCGGCATTGAAGTAGATTTTGCAGGAGTGTACTTTCTTTCGAACTTTGCCACTAACATGATCTTACAGGACTGAAAGAGTATTCATCAAACTCTGGTTCTCTCCCTTTGCTTCCATTCCGACTTGGTCTCCTGATGCTTTGCTCCTTTGTATTCCGGTGATTTCAGCCAGCACTTCGGCATGATTGCCAGCTTGTCTCATATTTTTCTCTTCAAAGGTATCTTTCAGCACCTTTGTGCTAATTTGAACAGGCAGTGCTTAACCCCGCACCCCTTACCCTCACCCCCCGCCCCCCTCTCTCTCTCTCTCT
>JAOYNN010276726.1:0-10274 GCA_025770095.1 Goniobranchus kuniei
ACATGTATATTATTATAAACCATGAACGGAACATGGTTTGCTGCTTTCTGTTGGGGGAGGGGAGAGATCTTTTTTTTCCCACGGAGGTCTACCATGACACTGTTTTAAACGGATTGATTTAGTAAGATGGGCGATAAATAGGAAACTTCCAGAGTGTACCGATTTCCACTGGTAATCCAGGCACAATGATTAAGAAATGCCCTCGCGGCTTCTCGTTTCAATTTGACCAGGAAGAAGCTATAAAAATAATAAGGAACGCATTTGGTTCACTGCATAATTAGGAAATTGTACACAACAGGTAGCATGACGATCATTTCATACTGTTAATTGGTTGTTTGATACCACCGAAAAATCATGATACTCACTGTAACGACCCGGAAAAAGCAGAAAACGGATTTTCCTCGTTGAATACGGACTTATGGACTCCAGACTGCAAATATGGAATTAGTGCGTATTATACGGAACGGTTGGCAACTATGCATAAATAATTACCTGTGTTATCATGTGCAATGAGTTGCAGTAATGACTGAATACACCTCAAATCAACCAGGATTTGGTAATATTCAGGTACTGTTGCCATAACATGCATCTCATGAATTACTTCATTAAGCTCAATCTCTGATTCCAAAAATCTGTGGATGAGAAATAAAATTTATAACAAAATTAGCTTATGTAGTACTGACTTACTAAAATCTCATCCCTTAAGATCCTTGGGAAAAACGATTTACTTCATTTAAACAAATTTGACTCTTACATCCATTCCTTGCCACCAGATATCCACTGTTTTTTGAAAGACAGATGAGACAATGTCATTTGATTATGTGGGGCAGCAACAAATTTTTTCTCACACTTTAGTTACTTCACATGGGCAAAGCTATTGAGAATTACAAGGAATTGCTGGTATCTCCTGGTCTACACTGTCTGGTAAAGGTGTGACAACATGCCGCCACCAAAAATGAACAACATTCAATTCTGGTAGATTAAATGTTTCTAGGCCTTTGTCTTTTTAAAAAAGCACTTTTTGAAATAAAAGACATAACATATAAATAAAATAATGTAATATGAAGTCAACATGAATATTGTTCACATACTTGTCAGGCAAATCTGGATATTTAATTCTCATCTCTTGGTTTTTGTAAACTCTTTTTTCAAATCGCAAAAGCAGCTGTTTGAAACTGGTTTCATCCATTGCCTCTGCCTTTGTGGAAGAGATAAATATGATTTTGTTTTGTCATTTACAATCATTACCACCAGCAAATCACAACAATGTTAAAGCATTCTTTGACATAAATTAATTGTCCCACTTTCATTACAATTTTCGTTCAGAAAACTCAAAGCCTTTTCATTTCCTTTTTTGTTTGAAGGATCAAATTAAAGATGTAAAGACATAATCATACATAAACACTTCATTATACAGTAAACAAAGGTGGAAATTAATTAAAGATATAATAAACATCAATATCTCATCATACCTAACCCATTCCACCAGCCCCCACCGAAAACAAATAAATGCAAAGAAACAAAACAGGAAAATAAATCAACATCATATGATGAGTAAACACACTTGAAATGACAAGAAAATAAAACTTGTATCAATTTACAGATAAAAGCAATGGTGTCTGCTTTCACAAGTATTACTAAAGGATAGGAGAACATTATAGAACGAAAAAGCACATATTAAGGCCTATCATTACAATTTAGAATCCTACAATATTCATCCGGATTCAATAGATCGAGATTCTCGTGATAACACACTCTGTAGATCTTGATATAATAGATTTCAACTGATTTTGAAGTAAACTCTCTATTTCATTATAACATACAATATACTCAAAAAAAAAAACCCAAACAAAAAAAACCCACATGGTGCACAAATTGACTTATAACAGCAGTCTCTGCTCATCCTTTGATCGACTGAGAGAAATGAATGGACACTGACAAAAATTCATATTTATATTTATATTTCTGAAAATGAAAACATTAAAATTTGTGGATGAGAGAACAGAGAAATGCTTTTTTTTTGTTTACAAAATTTGCCGTAATCAGAGACTGATGGTGTAAAATTATAGGAAAATAATACTGAAATATGAGCATTGTTTGTTTTGTGTGCTGAGGATAAAACTTTCCATACATCAGAAGGAAAATAAAAACAATAAAATAAATTACTTACATCAGGCTCAGCCTCAACCATTCGTCTAATTTTTTCTTTTTCATCTTCTGTTATCTCTCCCCTTATATTTGATGAGATCCCTTGGCTACTGGCATCTATTCGTCTTTTCTTGCGACTTGCATTTAAGTCTGGCTCATCAACATCATCTCTGGATTTCTTGGTTGTCTTTGGATCAAAAGATGGCTTGTCTGGCTACAATTCAGGATTACATAATTAGAGAATATTGTAAAATCTACCAGGATTACATGAAAATTTTGAGCAGGCGGTGTATTGGCTTGAAAGACAAATATCTACAACCAAGCTGAAAAGAAAAAGCCTACAAACTATAGACTTCCGAATCATCTACATGAGCATTACAGTCAGTACCGACTAAGAACTCCATTTCTAAGAACCTGATTCACCTAAGTGCCAGTCTCTGTGGTGAAAACGAATTTTCTTTATATAAATCCATCCCCTTAAGAACCCCCCATCTTACAAATAATTCACCTTGAGTCCGGGCAACTTATGATAAAAATTATTTTTCGTGTCCAATTTTCTAGTAACTGAGTAACTGTTTTTCATTAATCATCACTCTTTCTGTAGTTTCACCTAGAGAGAGGGTATTAAAACATTCATAATAATAATAATAATAATAATAATAATAATAATAATAATAATAGCATTTCTATAGCGCTTTCTATGTAAAAACATCTCAAAGCGCTTTATAATCTACAAAAACAAACAACATAATCTTTATAATAGATATACAAGTACATGCAAAATACATAAAGATAGGAACAATCTTAAAATTGGCAACTTTGAATGTCCGCAGTCTATCAGCAGGCAAACTTCAAAACATTATAGAAAAAGCAAAGGCAGCTAAAATTAATATACTTGGTATAGTGAACACAAGTGAAGTGGACAGGGATTCTTCAAAACCTCTAATGGAGGAAAGAGATCATATTTTCAGGAAAACAAGAGAACCGGTTTAGGAGTGGCCATATATTTTGACAAGAAGATGGAAGAAGCATTGCTAGGATATTATAAACCAATAAATGAAAGAATCCTGATGATATGACGAGGAGCAAGTCACAACATCACAATCTATCTGGTATGTGCACACACAAGTGCTGGTAAAGATGAGGAGATTGAAGAATTTTACATTGAATTGGAAAACTAACTGGATACAAGCAATAAAAAGGATATTAAGATCATAATGGGCGATTTCAACGTCAAAGTGGGAAGCAAACTGGATCAAAATGAGGAAGGCAGTCGGAAAATTTTGTCTCTGTGAACGAAATGAGAGGGCGAGAGACTGGTAGAATTCTCATTACAAAACAACTTTGCCATCGCAAACACAATTTTTTACATGAAAGAAGGCTATACATATGGACAGCCTCTAGTGGTCAAACACGAAATCAGATTGATTGTATCCTAATGCTAATGGAGAAAAGGTGGAAATAATCAGTACAGGCTGTAAGAACTCTCCCAGGTGCAGATTGTGGCAGTGGCCATGAATTGTTGATGGCAGAAGTCAAACTCAAAGTCAAATGTAAGAGAAGAGAGAACATTATAATCAGATCTGATGTAAGTCAATGCAGCATTAATGCTGAATAGCAGATAAGCATTAAGAACAGATTTGAAGAACTGAATAAATTATCTGAAGAAATGGAGGCACAGGAGCTAGCAGAAGAGATCAGAAAGACCTCTGAAGAAGAAGCAAAGATACATCTTGGGGAAAAAGAGAAAGAAAAATTAAACCCTGTATCAGTGAAGAGACCTTGAGTGCAATAGTGGAAAGAAAGAAAGCCAAGAAAGAAGAGGGATATAGCAGTGAAAGATACTCAGAGGCCAACAAAAAAGTAAAAAATCTCATTAAACGAGACAAAAAGAATACATAATACAAAAATGTGAGCATATAGAAATCTGCAGATTGACAAACAAAATCAGAGAGATGTATGAGGAAATCAAGCCATTGACAAAAAAGTTTCACACCTAGGATGAACGTCATAAAGAACAAAGATGGAGATGTACCAAATGAGGACAAAGATATCGCCAACAGGTGGAAAGAATACTACCAAGAAATGTATGACAAAAATCCCAAACTGATAACTACGGTGAAAATCTCAATCAGGGAGGGGATCGGATACAGAGGAGGATGTGCTGGTGCTTCTAAAAAGCGAGGTGGGAAATGCTATTAGACAATTAAATGAAGGAAAATCACCAGGATCAGATGGCATCTATACAGAAATGATAAAAGCTAGTGGAAATGAAAGCATAGAAATCTTCCACAAACTATGTAAAAAGATATGGAAAGATGAGAAATGGCCCAGTGATTGGCTTAACTCACTCTTTATGCCTATACCGAATAAAGGCGACCTTCAGCAATGCTCTAACTATAGAACAATTGCACTAATCAGCCACACCAGTAAGATTCTGCTAAACATCATAATGAAAAGGCTGGAAAAAACACTGGAAGAAGAGGTCAACAGGACTCAAGCAGGTTTCAGACTCCATAGAGATACCCGAGATCATATATTTAATCTCCGCATGCTAATAAAAAAAGTACTGGGAGGCAAATTTAAACTTACACATGACATGCATGTGCTTCATTGACAACAGCAAAGCCTTTGATTGCCTGGATCATCAGAAAATGATTGAAACTCTCCGTCATTTTAATGTAAACCATAAAAGCTTATCAACCTCATTCATAATCTCTACAAAGAGCAGAAAGCAGCAGTGCGTTTGGAAGATGGTCACACAGATTGATTCCCTATCAAATGTGGTGTACAACAGGCTGCATTCCGTCTCCCTCATTGTTCAGTTTCTACACAGAAAAAAATCATGCGTGAGGTAAAAGAGGATGGGAAACAGACAGAATTTGACGAGATCAGAATGCATGGTCAAAAAATTAATGAACTCAGATACACAGATGACACAATTCTGCTTCTGCTTACAAAAAGGGCTAAATAATATGATACACTCAATGAAGCTACACAGTGAAAACAATAGCCTCCATTTAAATGTAAAGAAAACTAAAATAATGGATATGGACAGAACAAACACAATAACAAACATTTGTATTGGAGGAGAACAACTAGAATTTATGTAAAAAACAACAACAGACTTGATGGTTGGCAACTATGCAGGTATTATGCTACAGGTCTAAATTTACCATAGTTTTTAAGGGTGCGCACAATGGCCATTTATTCATTGGCGAGGCAGCGGACAGTACCCACAGCCAATAAAATAAGGGAGTGTCTACGTACAAGGTACCTTGGACGTAGCTCGTGTACGTAGCTCCACGGGCTATGTACAAGGTAACCGGATGCTTCTCTCTCTCTTTCTCTCTCCGATTCCACATGCACCCGGTCAATGTCCAAACAACAACAAAACAAAAACAAGGTTGCACCCGAACAAACAAAACAAAACCAAAACAAAAAAAACACAACCCAACAACAAACAATAACAAGGACCATTCACCCAAAAAATCTAAAAGCGAACAATAAACAAACGGCAACAAACAAAACATACTACGAATAAAAAGCCTATAACAAAACAAACAGAGAAAACAACAAACAAATAAAAAACAAAACAAAAAACAAAACAACACCACCAAAATCCGCAAGTTACAAAAAAAAGCAAAAAAAAGCAGCCACTTTAAATTTAACAATAAAAGCAACATCAACAACAACAGCAACAACGACAACACAACAGAATCTTAGGCAAAGGCAAGTAAACTTCCAAAGCTCTATGTGGGACATTCTTTCTCTCTCTCTCTCTCTCTCTCTCTCTCTCTCTCTCTCCTTCTCTGATTCCACATTCGCCTGATCAATGTCCATTAGAGTAAGAGAAAAAAAAAAGCCGCAAATCGGGATAAGGTGAGCACTTTCCTTAGCCAACCAAAGGTTCTCAACGGATAAGTTTTAAAACTGCGATTACTATGTTTCATCAACAAAATAAAAACACTATCAACTATCAATGAAAAAAAAAAAGCAGCTGAACCTTTTTTCGCTTGTTTTATTGCACCTTGCTGATCAGTAACATTCAACAACTGCACCACCAAAATCAATAAACATCGATTTACATTCCAGTCGATCAAATAAACTATCTGTTCCAATTACAATGTTCGATACCATCCACTTTAGTCGATCTAAGATGGCGAAATGCATAATAAATTGCTAATAATACGAATAAGAGCCCAAATAGCCGTTGGATGAGGAAAAGGGACCCTAAGCAGAGGATCATTTACAAACCTTTCTTGCCTATGTTATGTTGCATTCTAACTCCTTTCATATTTCTTTTTCATAGACTCCCAGCAGTGAGCCTGACTATTGATTGTTTTGAGATGAAATAAATGAAACCAATCATCTGCCAAACTCAATCCAAAGACTTTGTAGTCATTTACTAAGGAAAACGGAAAACTGTTTGCAAGCGCTGGCCTTATCCAAGGCGCCTCTGTATTACCGTGTCTACATGCCCAATTTACCTTCTTGTACATAGCTCCACGTAGCCCATGGAGCTACATACATGGTAACCTGGTACCTAGCTCCATGGGCTACGTACAAGGTTACTCCCATTAAATAATGTCAGTGCGTTTGGCTCCAGATCAAAGTTGCCCTGTTGCACACTGCCAGGTAATAATCGCAGTGTTGCGGTTCCTTGGCCTTCTTCTTCTTCTTCAAATAATCCGACTGACTACGTAAAACTGAGCATAACTGCCGAAGCGCGTGAAAAAAAAGAAAGAACAAAAGTAAGTTCAAGTCTAGTAGCTTGACATCAGGGTAATCTGGCAGAGGGACCATTTGAAAGAGTCCATGTCTCTAGCATCTGATAGAATCAGGCATTCTATTCCACAGTCTACATGAGCTGGGGAAGAGGGAATTTAGGTGGCAATCTAGATTTGAATGTGGTACTCTTCTATAGCTTTGCCCTTGCCCTTTGTTTTGTCTAGCCTTTGTTGACATTAATGAGACTCCGAGCAATTTTGTCCAACCAAGTATCGATTCGATACTGAGTACTTGTACAGAGCTTGTTTCAATGTAAAATTATGTTCATATTTATTTGACTAAAGACAAAATAAAAATGGATTAATTAATGAAATGATAGCTCAAAATACTTGGGTATCAAATACTCGGTATCGACATCAGCCAGCAATAAGGCCTACTGGATCCAATATGGCCGTACTCGTACTGTAAACAGGGACCACAACACTGAGGTATTACCAACTGCCACACGCCTCATCCAAGCACTGACATGAAAAGTTTATTGAACCTCCAAGGTTTGTGGATAATGATTATGTTGTAATTCATACATAGCTCCAAAGTGACCTAAGCCCAAAGGACAACCTCAAAACTTTGCAAATGGTTCAGAATAGGCCTACTGCTGCTCGGCTGCCCCTCTCCTCCACACGGCAACACTGATCTATATCTAGTTCTAGATGTATCTAAATCTATTTAAAACCATATCATCCAAATATTTCGTTGGTTGTGATAAAATTATTCAACTTAAGAATCACGAGATGAAATGCCATATTCTCATATTATGATGGTACAATCCTAACTCAAGAAAAGAAACAAATATGCTAAAACCTTAAACGAAAGTAGCTCTCCGACATCCATGTTGAAAATACACAATAAAGAGTTTCCGGTAACCACGTGATGCTTTTTGGACCAATCAAGTAGCGAGTTATGGCGGCCTCTACATAGGTCGGAAAGGTACCGAGGAATGTGTTTGTGGTACACTTTTGCTTGTTTTAGATCATAATACACAATTTTATTAAGCTGTATGATGTTCTAAGGTATGTTTGACACCCTGCTAACCGCATTAGGGTTTGTAACTCACATGTCATGTGGTACAATTGACTTTATCCAATGTTGTTGGCAGAGACTGAGAGACCCACCAATGTGGATAGGCTTCTGTATGCCTCTCTTCAGGAGAGTCTCCTGGCGAGTCCTGGCACTAGATCTTCAGTGTGCATTGTAGTTTGTTGGGCCTGTACTGAGATCTAGGTACAAGTGAAGAAAGCCGGGTCAGCTGAAAGAGGCCCAGGCCAAAGGTCGGGACTACTTTTCTGGTCACATGGCCAAAATATGGTTGTCTGTAATACAGCGCACATGCAATATTATTGTAAAGTGACATTTTGGGTTGGGCCATTTTGAACTCAAAATTTGAAAATTTTACCCAATATTCCTATAAACTAGAAGTTTACTTGATTTTTGTCATGTGCAAAACTTCCTTAACCCTCAAAAAGCTAGATCTACAGCGTAATCTATTACACCCGCCTTGGCAGCAACCCGAGAAGCGCGACGGTGTAATATGACACGCCCGAAACCTCTGTATGTAAGAAGAGCGTCTGCGTAATGTAACACGCATAGGACACTGACCTTTCTAATTGGAAAATTTTTATGTTCCAAGTAAAGAAATAGACCCGGAAGTGGTCTTGATTCTAATTTAAGGAACTACCAATGGGGTTGCAAGTTGGCTGCGTATATTTGGACACGAGTCTGAGCTGAGTAAGCTCCTTTTCCTGGGCTGAAGTTCCATATGTCCATCATACTTCTCACCAGTACATTGATTGCTTTTCACTAGATATAGACCACATTCTTGGGGAGTTCTTCCATATGCCCCCGCAAGTAATCAACTATGTTTTAGATTACTCCTTTTATTGCAGCGAATCCGCTCGGGCCATAGCCTATACAAAGATATGCCAAACAAAACATACTGATGGGGGGTGAGCCCCCCCCATTTTCTATTGCATCTGAGTAGGGGTTTATAGTAAAGGGGTTCATGTTTAAACGGGTTGGTTCCTACCCTTTGAAGTCTCAGGCGATTACTGCAGTATCGAATTGCAAATGGAACAAAAATGGCGGCCATTTGAGCCTGATTTGCTCACTTTGATGTCTTTTATACTGAAATTCTTCCTAAATCTTGATTTTATAGTGCTGTAAGTATAAAAAATACATGTAGTAATGAATAAACAAGAATGTGGTCTACATCTAGTGAATAGGAATCAATGTACTGGTGAGAAGTATGGGGGGACGTTTGGAAGAACAGCCCGTTGAATGGTCCGATGTATTCTTCGTGTATCATGTCGTAGGCAAATGGGTTGGGGTTAGGGTTAGGGGGCTATGTCCCAACAATGGCCTCCACTTAAAACAAAGGCCGTGAAAAGAGAGAGAGACAGGGAGAGAGATGTTGAATGATGCGACATTTGGCAGTGCGGTTGTAGCCTCTGCTTATTAAACCTAGCCTAATGAATACCTGTGAGTGTCATTGATTTGCAATACATCATTTTAGAAAGAGTAGGCATGCAAAATAATAGAAAAACTTGAACAAAAAGCACATACTTACTAAGAATACAATTTCATAAACAAAAACAACAACATTAAAAACAAAATAAAGAATCCCGGATGTGCTTTTCTTGCGCAACAATGGCTCCACTTAAAACAAAGGCCGTGAAAAGTGGATTGGTTTGTTTAGGCTAATGAAGAAACTGGATCAGTACAGAGGAACCGGAATAGGGGTGAGGAAGGTTGTGAAGGGAGAGGTGGACTCGCTCAAGGGTACCGGTTGTGGGCTCGCGCGCGATTCCGCACGGTTTCCGACCCTGTCATGTGACCATGGTCTGGCATGCTGCATCATGAATACACGGTGTACGCTTAGTCTTCGATGAAGCTTCCCGGACCAGTATGATGTAAACCAAAGCATTTCTGGTAGGCCCGAGAAGAATCTTGGACCACGGTGTGATTGAGAGAAGGATGCTGTACTACAAAAAATAGTTCGTGCTTAATCAAATTTACTGCTTTAGAAATGTTTTTCATCCCAATACCACTACTACAGAATACAAAACAATACATTACTACCATAAAGAACTCCTTATTTGCTCATTTAACTGTGCTAAAAGCCTACAAATCCTAGGGTTTGCATAGGCAAAAGTAGTCCCTATCAGTGGTCCGGTTTTATTAAATCTTACCACATTGCGTATCTTCTTCTTCTTTAGGTACCATGTCTGAAACAGACATTGGCGATCATGTTCCTCCACTCAAACCTGTCTTCAGCTAACCTTATAAGGTCGTTGTTACTACCATTCTGTATTGCCCATGAATTAAGACTTTCAATAAAA
>JAOYNN010276837.1:0-10274 GCA_025770095.1 Goniobranchus kuniei
GAGAGAGAGAGAGAGAGAGAGATAATATTCACTGGACCTTACCTCCAGAGGAAGACATCTTTCATAAGCCTGCCTTTTCCAACAGTCTTCCATGTCGAAACACGCTTTCTAGAATGAAACTTTAAAATCTTTCAGTAGTTTGTAAATAACACAACCTACATTGTGAAATGCAGGTTGTTTGTTTGTTTATTTGGTAAAAAATCCCTGAGAGAAGGGCTCTTTTCACCAAATAAACAACCAACCTGCATTTTGCAACATATTTTGTGATATTTACAAACTGCTGAAGAATTAAAACACCAAATAAACAAACAACCTACATTTTGCATTCATTTAATTAATTCATTACATGAGTAACAGCCAGACCATCAGCCAGACAACAGGTCTTCCTAAATCCCATCCAAATCGCACCTATTGCATGTTCCTTTTCTATACATGTTGGATGCTTCTAGCTTCATATTCCAAACATTTTACCAGCGCATTGCTACTTAAATACTTTTCACACAAGCATTGCTGAATCCAACTCCTCTCAATTTTGCATTGTGCCTTGTGTTTCAAGCTCTTCTTTCAAATTTTATTCTTCCAAAAGGCAGCCTTGCCTCGGTGACCCACGAGTTCTCCACAAATGATGATACGTTGCAAGTTCCTATTGTATTCATTCATCCATATTTGTTTTAGCTTTCCTCATTCACATTCACTGTAAACTTAGATCTCCGAAATCCTTCCGCTGTCATAAGTCCTAATCCTCATATATCTCTTCATGTGTCCAAACGATCCCAACCAGCTCTTCAAGACAGTTGCTCAAGCCATTAATTTCCATTCGCAGCCCTAAACCAGATCCTTGTCTCTCTCTCTCTCTCATGGATAACCTAAATTTTCACATTATGCCGATTTTTATCCTTTGCCCATTAAAAAAAAAATCTCAGTCCATTTGGTTAATTCCATCAATTCTGCTCTCTGGCCTTCCTCTTTCTCATCATCTAGTTCTACTTTTTTTACCACCTGAGTTTTTGTCTTATCAAGAGACATCACTGGCCGAAATGGTTAATCACAGCTCTGCACGAGTAAAATCAAGCAAGGTTCATAATAACAAGGATTTGAATGGGTGACATGGTGTGGCAGATGAGTATAAATCTATTAATGTTCTGCACATAGGTAAGGCCCTTGACTCATTTAACTCAAATGTGAAGGAGTACCCCGCTACAAACAGCAGAGTATGTCAGAATCCTATTTATGGTGCGCTTAAACTCACCAGGGAGTTAAGGCACAGGAATAGAATGTCAGAATGGCGTTCTGGGATGAAGATTTTGTTCAGTTGATGAAGATTTACCTGCAAGGGGATACAACAATAATCTCACCTTTTTCACTCATCTAAATTGTCACTAAATTGTCAATCCCAAATCTTTTGCAGATCCTCTCATTTACCCGTTTCAACTTTTGTCCCACCTAGAGTGAAGCTTAAGATTCCATATTTAACTCAAATTCTAGTTGAGCTTCAATCAGTAAAGCATAGACAATCTTTCAATGCTGTGTAAATTTTCCTTCTTCCTTTGTTACAAAAGTCTCTTATCCTCTTTAATTTTTATCATCTTCATTGTTTATATTAAAATATCAACCTTCTATTTTCTCACAGCGCTCATGTAGCTTCAATGATGCAGCAATTTCTTGTATGAAATCTAGATGATTACCTCAAGCTATTTCACCGAGCTATGGATTGGATGAGTCACATGGTCTAGCCAATAATCCTAAACCAATAGATGGTATGCACCTAAGTAACGTACTTTACTCCTTTTACTTTTTTAAGGAGGCCACATGGTCGAGTGGTAATGCGTTGTCTTTTCATGGCAAGGCAGAGGGTGCCGACACAGAGGTCCCACCTTCGATTCCAACTGGTGCAAGATTTTGCCTTATGTTATTTCCTTTGTATTGTCTTGTCTCTGTCCTCACTGGGGTTTCACTACAATCTCTGTTTGTTTCTTTTACTCATGTTACATCATTTGCCTCAAGGTGTGAATGAGTACCCAGCTGCAACCAGCAAAGAATGTCAGAGTCCTATTTGTGGTGCGCTTGATACACTCCCCAGGGAGCTCAGGCACAGGGATGGAATGGCCGATTAGCCTGTAAGGATGAGAATTTTGTTCAGGTAATGAACATTTACCTCTGTGTGTGTGTATGTGTGTGTCTGGGGGGAGGGGGGAGGGGTACTCAATAAAAACAGGTTTCCCTCTTTTCTAAACTTCATTAGCAGATCCTTTTCCACCAGTCAAATGTAAAATTCCTTATTTCCTCCAACTTTAATTTTCTGTCTGAAAGCATAGGAGGCATTCTTTCACTTTCGTGTATCAATCTCCTATGATCTCAAAGTGTTCATTTTGCTTCAATGATAAAAACAACTCTTGTATGAAAGATTTCAGTGTCTAGTTGTCGATTTTCTATTTTCTTTATCCAGGATGTCTTTTATCCTCTTTCATCTCCTTCATCTTCAGTCTCTCCTTTAAAATCTTAAACCTCCTTTTTCATCAAAATACTTCCATTGCGTCATTGATACATAGGCCCTACATCCCTTGAATGAAATATTTGAGTGTCTTTTTTCTTCACTCTTTCGACGTCCATTAATGTGACAAAACTCAACTTTAACAAACACTCTGCAATATTTTCTTTTCTTGAATTCCGTACTGTCATCCAGATTGTAAGTCCAATGTGGAGACAAATCCTGGTGACTCAGGTCCATTATGGGCGCGATGGGGCTATGTGTCGCGTGCGTGAAAGAGGCACGCCCTCCGAATCTCTGCCAAAAAGATAGGCAGATGAGCAGGGCGAACAAAAAAGAAGAAGATGATAAAGACATTGAGACGGGATTAAAAGGAATCGGGACGCAAGATCATGGGGTAGGGACTCATAAATAAGAAAAACCTATTTGGATCAAAACGTGAACAAAATGTTTGGGTGAAAAAGTAACTAAATATTGAGGGGAAAGGTAACAAAATGGCGGAGTAAAATGTAAAAAAATAGTTGGGCATAAGCAACGAAAAATGAGGGTTTAAAAAGGAACCAAGGGAGACAATAAACTTAACATGAAATAAGTTGAAAAAAACAACTCATCTAATCAACATCTCTGCATGACAATAAATATTCTACAACTACTAGATAGAAGACAGCTATTATAACAATCCTTCTAAGACCTGGTAGCCAATAAGAAAACAAATTGGTGGCTGGAAGATCTTGAGAAAAGAAAAAGTACCGTAGACATGAAAGAAGGAATTTCACACTGCAACAGTCGTACAAACACCTGAATAATCATGGAAACACACAGGATTACCAGAAGGCATTAAATACTTCAATGAAACAGCTAAACAGAAAGCAGAGTTCAACAGAGAATCCACAGAACACATTAGAAAGACAGAAGATCACATACTGATAAGATGTGTCTGCTTGTCGACATTGAGGGCGGGCAGACTCGACGTTATGTGAATGAGTTTACCATGATGTAAGCAGACCAATATTGATGGCCTTGCATCCTTTGGAGATGATGACCATAAATGAAGATTCCAGAAATCACAGCACAGCACAGCACAGCACAGCAATTCCAACTGAATTATCCGAGGAATATACCTGATGTGTTTATATAATACAATACAATGCAATGCAATACAAGGCAAGGCAAGGCAAGGCAAAGCAAAGCAAGGCATGGCATGGCAAAACAAAGCAAAGCAAAGCAAAGCAAAGCAAAGCATAGCAAAGCAAGGCAAGGCAAAGCAAAATAAAGCAAAGCAAAGCAAGGCAAGGCAAAGCATAGCAAAGCAAGGCAAGGCAAGGCAAAGCAAAATAAAGCAAAGCAAAGCAAGGCAAGGCAAAGCAAAGCAAAGGAAAGCAAGGCAAGGCAAAGCAAAGCAAAGCAAGGCAAGGCAAAGCAAAGCAAGGCAAGGCAAGGCAAAGCAAAGCAAAGCAAAGCAAGGCAAAGCTAGTAAAGCAAGGCAATGTAAAGCAAGGTAAAGCTAGTAAAGCAAGGCAAGGCAAAGCAAAGCAAAGCAAGGCAAAGCTAGTAAAGCAAGGCAAGGCAAAGAAGTGGAAGGCAAGGCAAAGCAGTGGAAGGCAAAGCAATGCAAAGCAAAGCAAGGCAAGGCAAAGCAATGCAAGGCAAGTACACAAGTCATACAACTCAAATGGGAACAATCAGCATCCGCTTTATTATAAGACAAAATAGTACATTGGCAATAAAATAAAAAAGTGAAATATTACGAATTCTTCCAGTGGCATTTATATAGCGCAAGTTCCACGACGTAACCATGATCATGGCGCTTTACAATGAAATTTTACTCTCCTGAGCAACAGCAACACAAAACATTAAGAACAAAACTTGTGGCCAGTTAGGCGTGAATACATTTTTTTTATGGGCTGAGACAGCATTGTCTTAACAGCCAGGTACTCATTCATACCTGAGTCGAGTGAGGTGAGCAAAGCAAAGCGCATTACCCAAGACACAACGCCGATGACTTGTGGTTATTAGCCTAAGCACACATTAGTGAGCTTCGAACCCATGTGGTTATGCACACTTGTTCTGATCATGGTGAATGCCTCTTGATTCTCTACTCATGCCGAGATGTGATCATGACATAGCCATATCCATCTAAATAGTTAATATGTCCATCTGAATATCACCAATAATATTCAACACCCGATGATCAATGAAAAAACACCCACAAAACAATCTCCAGAGAATTCATTGTGAAATATCATCCATCCTCCAAAGCAAAAGAGTTAGACAGAATTATCAGGAAAAGGCTGGAACAATACCAGAAGAAAAAACAGATAGTTCTGAAAACACCAACAGCACAGACTCAGCAATGAAACTGAAAGGCAGAAAAACATCCCTACCAATGGCTGTGCAGTGTTCTCAGAATGAAAACCAAACAAGAAGAAGAAGAATGGAGAATGAAAAGATGTGGCTGCTCGTAAGGAGAAGAGAAAAGAACACAGCCTCAATCACAGACATACCCAGAAGCACAAACCAGGTCATAACGAATAGAGAAACATTATGCGACAACCGATAAAAAATCAGATTGTCACCTGGACATCCAATTAATTACATCTGTGCAACATCCAAATAAGTTGTGCCAAAATTAAGAAACAATGAAACATAATGACGATGAGTAAAGAAATTAATTTAAGAACCACAATCTAACCAGCTAGCTGTTTCTAAGAGAATTAAATAAATATTATAAAGGACACCGACACACACACACAAAAACGAACAAAAGCGTTGGGGTAGTCAAAACAAACAAAAGCATGGACCAGTTAAAAACCAAAGTGGGGCCGGATCAATGAACAAAAGTGATTTAAATTCAACTAAAAATTGGGCCAAAATGTCAAAATAAAAGTGTAGTGTGCACTACATAGGGCAAGGGTCTCCTAAGGAAGAGGAAAGATGAAGAAAGAAATTAAGGAAAAGAAAAGATGAGAAGAGAGAAGAGAAGTGTGACGTGGTGGCTGACCCTGATTCCTGGCCATAATCCTCCACAGCATTCTCAGCGTAAAGTCGGTCGTACACGTACATAATGATCCATTTTCTCGTAGTTGACCTGATGACATTCTCCTTTTTACCTCCTCTCCTTCCTTTCCATCCATCTTCGCTTCCAACAATTTACCGTTTCAGGGTGAACTTCATACTTCAATAGTCATACTTCTTTTAACCAAATAACTTCAAACTACTGAACATTGCTTTTCTCATCCTCTCACCAGTAGGTATATATATTTAATTTCAATTTCTCCAATATCTTTTCGTGTTCAATTGCCGTCAAAAGAATAGGTTTTGATGCGTCCATCAATGCTGCTTTTGATAAGGTGCCTTTCCTTAGTCCACTTTACAATCAACCAAATATTTGTCTCTCTTTGTTTTCTTCATTTGTCAATTCTGTAGCATTTCCATTCTGTGTATCTTTTATATTCAACCTTTTTTTTACCATGGTTCAATTGCTACTTCAATCTTTGTTCTTTGTTTAAATCTTCTCCCACATTGTCTATTTGCCACACATTCTATCTCTCCATACTTATCCTTCATCTTGCACTTCCTTTCATCATTCAATATTTGTATTCTCCTTTGATATCCTCAAAATCAATCTTTTAACATTGTTAGTAGCCATTTCCTCTCAAATCATTGCCAGTTTCATCTTCCTTCCCATTCAAATCAATTTCCTCGCATCAATCATTATACAATCAATCCATTTCCATTCTGACCTTCATCTTCTATCACCATGTGGTTGCATCCCTGATAACATTTAGCCTGAGCATGTGCTCCAACAACGTGCATGTAATTCTTGCTTTCATGTCTACGTACTCCAATGCCTATTTTCCAAAGGTTATATCTCCATGACTACCGACATTTAACATTTATCTAACTCTGAATCTATGGTGTTCCTAAGACACTGAAGCACTTTATCTTGAAGCTATCGTGTTCCTGAGAGCGCCTGTGATGGCCTATCTGTAGAATCTACTGTGTACCTAACAGGATGGAAGGATGAAAGTACATCATCCATAGTCATGGGAGACAAAAGACCTACAAGACACATAGAATTCAAAGAAGGAAGTGGGATGGGTGTGTGAAAATCTGTAAACGAAAGTCCTATCAGGGAAAACAAACTGAAAATGGGGCAAAAGGTGAACTGAAAATTTGGGTTAAAAAAGCAACCAAATTTTAGGGGTAAAAAGGAACAAAAGATTGAGGGATGATAAAACGACTAAAGATTGGAGGCAAAAAGTGAAATAAATGCACTCACGTAAATCAAATAATAAACAATCTACTTCGAGAGAACTCTATATTGGAGAAAACCAACACAATTGTTAAATCTAAGGAAGAAAAGGACATCAACAGATAACAGCATCAACTGAGATAGTCCAATGAGAGATAAATGTGAGCTAAGGGGAAACGTAACTGAACTGCAGATAAGAGCAGGACCTAAAGTAAAAAAGTTCAATCAAATTTCCTTCGATCCCAAAATTCGAGGGGTACATCAAGAAAACAGTTAAAATAGACAAAGAATGAATCAGGAAATAATGAAGTCATGAATATGCCATGCCAGATATGAAGAGTATAGAGAAGGCGAGACAAATATTTTCCTCGTCGAAAAATCCTGGTTATGAATTGCACTCACATTCAGTCCTTAATGGAATAATATGTTGAAATCAGTCACAATAATGGCAAAGCCTGAATTCCGATTGTGGTGTGAAAAGGCCTGAAATCCAATCACATTACGGAAATATGCACTGAAAAGGCCTGAAATCCAATCATGTTATGGAAAACAGGTAGCAATATCACCGGTGGGCCATCATAACAAAAATCATCGAAGTTGAATGAATGTCCGAAAATAACTTGCTGGGGCAAAAAAGGCCAGACAGAATTTCAACGCATGGTGAACAGCCAGAATAGAATATGAGACAAGATATGATTGGTCTACTTGAAGACATGAGACCAAATGAACACACAAGAAATGATAATCCCCTATGCTGGAACAGAGAGAAAGAGAGAGATAGAGATAAACAAAGAGAGGAGGGAGACTTCCAAGGGAGAAAAAAGAATGGAGACCAAGACAGAAAAGACCTGAAGAGAATTAATGGCATGTCCATGAAAAGGATCAACTCAGTCAAACTGAGACAAAGCCAGCAAGAATTAGTGAAAAAACCAACAACTTCTATTTAATCTTTCAGTTTTCAAAAGAAAACAGATACGACTGACAATATCTAAACTAAGCCGTCAGAAAGAAACTGAGCCACAGAAAAAAGACACATAGTTTAAACTCATTTAACCTACCCCATCTCAACTGCTACAAAAATAATTAAACAGAAAAAAAAAGTTAAAAAACTCAGGCAGCTGACGATAATGAAACTAAAGAATGGGGAAACGAACAGAAGCTTAAGGAGTCGAAAATGAACTAAAGCTTTGGGTTGAAATAAAACAAAGGAGCTGGGCCGGTACAAACATAATTTGGCATAAGAACTAAAAAGAAAAAAAAATGGGGAATAAATCTATTTGGTTGGAATGGATGGGACCTGGATTGTGTTATGAAAGTAAACACGAGACAAGACAAGAAGCCTACGCGGAAGCTGTAGCCCATCAGCTTTAGTTACTCCGTTTGCATCCTATTCATTCCCTTCTTTCAGCCTGTCCATTAGGGGTTGCCAAAGCAGATTTTCCACCTCAAATGTCCTGTCTAATGCCTCTTGCTCTTCTTGATTGCCTTAGCTTTCTTAAAAAATTCCAGCAATATACTTTCTCTTAGATTTCATCTTTTATTATGTTCAATGTTAGTATTTTATTGCAAATGCACTCTTCAGCTCTCCTCTGAATATCATGTAAAAAAAAAAACCTTATTCTAGATCCTCTTCAAACCTGGCTTTCCAAGTATTCTCTCTTGTGTGCTGATTTCAAATCTCTTTTCCAACTTTCTTACATCTCGGCATCTTCATTCCTGGCACATCAAGCTCCAGTTTCTTGCATTTTTTTAAGCACAACAATCTCCAGACCATACATCATCACAAAACATATGTCGGCCAGGTAAATGCTACCTTTCAGTTATGTAGGTACCCCTACAGCTTCATTATCTAGTGGTAAGCAGTTCAGCTTTGCGACTGTGGGGTTGTGGTTCGAATCTTGCCAGTGGCAGCGAGAAGTTGAGTCTTGAAAAGGCTCTTTATCACATTTTCTCACCACACTCAGGTGTAAAATGAGTACCTGACCATTAACAGCATTGCCCCTGTCCGAAATAAAATTGTATTAACACCTAACACGCGACCTGTGTCATTCTTCATGTTATGTATTGCTGTTGGTTGGGGAGATCTTCTAAAACGATTTGAGCACATTAAGTGGATATTGTGCCATATAAAAGCTCACCTTTGATCACAAATAACATTACCCGACACCCATGCTCTAAATTTTTTTAACTTCCATGATCACGTTCTCTTGTCGATTCTGAAATTTAACTGATCGTGTGGAAAAGTATTTCTCAAAACATTTCTCAGGATCCAGGACATTTTTTTCCCTCTCCATTATCCATCTCAACTGGACCTTTCATTTTTCACTTTTACCATCATTCCGTTATCTATATCTTTTATATATATCTTTTTTGCAGCATATATGTGGTCAAATGATAAAAGCATTAGGCTTCCAGGGATGAGTTCAAATTCCAGATTTGCCAGGTTTTAGACCTGAATCCTACATATTTATTCCCCTTCATCCGGTATAAAAATTAATATCAGCTGTATTGAGAAGCAAGTCTGCAACAAACTGTCATCTAATTCATGTGGGATGAATATTATTCAGTTCAATGCCACAGAAGCCAGAGCTAACACCCACTACCTGGGCCTCTATGATCATGAAGGTATTTGTACCTAACATTACCTTCTGGCTCATCAGCTTCAGTTACTTACTGCCATCTGCTCTTTCTAAATTTTCCTTTCATTTCATGGCTCTAACGCAGGATCTTTTAACAAATTGTCTTTTGTTTTGTTTTTTCCACTTTTTGGTCACTCATTTCCTCTTTGACAACCTCCATTTCCTCTCACAAACCATTTTCATCTATTCCAAATCTCCTTTCGTTGTTATCAATCTCTTCAGTTTATCTTCAAGCTGAGTATCCAAGACACCTCTAATACTGTTCTTGAAGCATCAAATTTCATCCAATTACTGTTGGGTTTTTACAATCTCTCTCTCTCTTTTTTTTGTTTTTTTTAAAACATCGACTGATAATTTCATCTCCAACATCATCCAAAATCTGAATCTATAAATAACTACTGGTAAACCCTCCTCCACATGTGTTGGTGACCATCAACCATTATCTTGTCCTCATTCACTGGGGATTACATTTCATTTTTCCAAATCAAGTCCAATACAGCTTTGTAAGTGTAAAGATAAAATTGCACAGTGGTAATTGAGTAAACGAAAAGATTTATGTAATGACTTACACCTTGTCTCGTTTGCCATTACCTGCCATCCATGATTAATTAGTAGACACTTACTTGACCTTTCTACCAGATGTTGAATTAAAAAAAACAACAACACCATACCAATATCATAATCCAGACAGCGGGTAATGCACCAATGGGAGGTTTTAGACGTCCGGTCTTTTTCTTTCCTGGGAGGAATGAGATGTCATGGAATATTTAATAAATAAACAAACTAAAACAACGAGGCAGAGGGGAAGAGGAGAGGGAGGGAGGTGGCAGAGAGAGGAAGAGAAATGGGGATGATGGAGAGAGAGAGAGAGAGAGAGAGAGAGAGAGAGAGA
>JAOYNN010276948.1:0-10272 GCA_025770095.1 Goniobranchus kuniei
GGGTTTGTGGGGGGTTGGTTGGTTGGGAGGCATATTCAATGATATAGCCATTTGTGTGCAATGCATGACTTAAAAATATTATTGGGATCATTTGTTGTGTAGATGGACTGGGTACTTTTTGACACTAAAGGTAGTAGAAAATCTTGTGTGATTATTGTTGCGCACAATTTTAAGACTTGATACCCTTTGTTAATTTGCTATTTTGCTTTGTTTTTTTATTTGAGAGGCGATATTTATTTTTGTTTTGTAAATCTTTCCCGTTTAATTACCATTTACTGCCATAATATGTATTATGTTTATTGTTTATTTTAATGTGCTTCTTTTTGTGTTTAGTATCTTCTTTTCCTCATCTGAAACCTTTTTCTGCTACTTCAGTTCGCTCCTTCAATAAGGGTAATTTTTCACTCTTTTTTCCATGGGCTCAGTAATTACCTAAAAGAAGCTCTAGGCCTATCTCTTGATTTGATTCCCTGGGGATTCCATGATTTTAATGTCTTACTTGGTCACAGAAGTTATTTAATTTTATGTAATATTCTCAACTAATTATGTTTATCCAATATCTTTTTTGCAGCATGCACATGTAAACTCAGTTGGGTATTTCATAACTCAGGATTCTTCTTTCGGAAATCTCATTTTGCCTGTTTTGCCAAGGATGCCAGATGTGAAACCAGAGGCTAAATGACCCCGTCAATCTTTGATATCTGATCACAGTGTTGAGTCCAAAAAAAAAGTGGAAAGCTTGGAGTGTGGAAGATGAAATGAAAGCAAACCCAATTCATGCCAGCTATTTTAAGAGAGAATGAGTTTATGACTGTATGTACTAGTACTGACTGAAATTCTTGGTGAAGTGCAAGTTAATGTAAACTATCATGTGGAATTATCATAAATTCATTTACCACCTGTTGCATTTTGGTTCATCAGTTAGTGGTACAATAAGTCATAATAGTTGTAAATTTTCCTATTTTGTTAAGTCATCATTGTTATGAAGTATTACTAAATAAAGACATACATTATGATAATTCAGTGTGGACTAAAATAATGATTAATTTGTCCCTTTTTTGTACTTTGTGTCAGTATAGTCACTTGGTATCATTAAGGAAAGTTTCATAATTGCATGTGCTGTTATTGCAATAGAAAGGGATATGAAGGTACACTTTTTAAAACTCTTATAAATGCACATTGCACAATAAGTATGATACGGTAAATGGAGATATTACCTTGCCCAAGAGGAAAAAAAGTGCGATCGGAAAAATCCTGGGGCTGACCAATTGGTCTCTGAGCTTTGCCCTTTACCATAGCCTATTACTTCTTCTCTTCTGGTAGATTTTTCATAGACAGCCTCCCACATTGCCATTTGAAACCTTTGGCAGTTTTGTGCTGCTCTGCTGTACTCAGTCATTGAAATGACAATTTATTCTGTTACTATTCTTGCCACTATTTGCTTTTAAGTTCCCCCTTCTTCATCTACCTTCCATCATTCCTTCTCAGACTAGACTCTCCACAGTCTATGGTACTCTGAGGATTTTTGCATTTATCTTCTTTTCACTTTTTTTTTATAATAGTCCAGGATCGAGGCATACAGCACAGTTCAAAAAGAATATTTATTTTAATTGAATGCTTTCAGTTTTCTAAGTATGGTCCTTATTTTTTTTTTCCTTTTTTTCTTTCTTTTTTTTTTTTTTTCAATTTGACCCTTTATCTTACAAAAATAAGTAAGCTCAGAGCTAACTGCAAGTTTCCTTTGCAGCTCACTGACCTACTTTCGGAGTTCATCTTTTTGCTATGGTGGTGGGTTTTCCATGGATCTTGAACAAAACTGACTGTGCATTAAATTTATTATTATTTGAAATATCATATTCATACTTCGTACATTTGTTGTGGGAAAACCACTGTATATGAGTGTTCTAATCTATAAATTGAGTCACAGAGTAAACTGAAAACAGAAAACTTGGAACAAGTGTGAAGGTGAGAATGAAGTTTGAGTCAAAAGAGCAAAGCACATATAAAGATTTTGCACAGATGAAATGATACACATCACATAAAAACCGTCTTGTTGAATATGTACATTAATTTTATTCCATAAAATGACACTACTCCTGAAAAGGAAACATCCACACACCAATCAAAGTGAAAAAAATAGATCTTTCCACACGCACATGACACTACTCCTGAAAAGGAAACATCCACACACCAATCAAAGTGAAAAAATAGATGTTTCCACATGCACATGGGCAGGCCACTTAACTCTAGATTACGTATGGTAAAGTAAAGAATAACAAAGAAATAGTGGGGAAGTGAGCCTATGCAGTTACCTTTAACAACATCGTTGAATAACAGAATCAGTTTTAAATCATTGCTACCTCTAGCATGCAGTTTTACATACCCCTGATACAAGAAGATGCTGACAGTCTCAAACTGCAGACCTTCCACTAAATATACGGATACCAGGTATTAATTTCCCGTTAAATAAAGTCAACATTAGGCTCCCGGTACCTCCCTGGTTTTTATCTCTTCATGCTACAAAAAATCATGAAGCTGAGACAGCCTATGATCTTAATGGCGATCATATGTTTATTTTTATACTGATGGAAGAGGACAATGCCTTTCATAGCAGATATCTGGAGAAAGGAACAGTGGCCTTTTATGTGCCTCATAGAAAAAGAATTGGTCACCAGATAGGATATCTTTAACAGAAATAATATTAATCTACCATGATAAATGAATCTTTGTCTTTCATGGAATATTATGATAAACATGCTTACATTATTATACTTGTATTAATGTATACTAAATATACACCTATAGCAGGATTTCCCTCATCATAAAAATAATAAATGGCTAAATATATTTAATTGTACATATCATAAGCAAGTCTTTTATCAAATTATAAACAGTCTAGTTTGGAAAGGGCATTGTGACTTTGATTTTACTGTAACATATTGAAATCCAATTTAGTTTTATGTCTTCACAATCAATAAGGGCCATAATAAACACTTGGCGCAATTTGGGTCTGATTTCATTTGAAACTGATTTGGTCATGAATTTGGAATGATTCTTGAAACTCAGTGGATTGGAATGAGTCAAGCTGAATAACAAAGGTGTATCAAGTTTCATTTTTCATTATTTAAGGATAAAGTATGAAATAAAAATGTATGTATAAGTATAAACAAAAGCCTGATTAGATTTTCTAAAGATGCTATGTAACAATTGTGGAGAATCGAATGAACAGCACATAATTTGAAATGACTTTTGAAATGGATTAAGATAATAATTTATGATACAGTAACATTTCTTAAATTTATGAAAAGTAGGGCTTACACAATTTCTACAAAATTCACAAAATAAATTTTTTTTTAAAATGACAGAAATTTCAACAAATAGTATATCATTGTTTCATTGTTGCATTTTGTGACTGGTTCAAAACATTTACAAAACAAGGTATGAGTAATCAATTTTGTTTCATTCCATTAACAATTACAATAGTTGACATTGGTTGTTATTTTGATCAGGATTTCGTTAAGATAAACCCATCTCCAAGAGATTTGCAAGCGTAAAATGTATGAGTGAGAAATGATATCTTTAATATGTAGATTCATGTGACCAGATTTTCTAAAGCAGCACTCAAATCACAAATTTGATTACCCGGTATGAAGATTTGCACATTACCAAAAAAAAAGACATCTTTTTTTACACTTTGTTTGCTTATTTGGATTTTTAGAGCACTCTTTGGCTCTACATGGATATCTCAGAGCCCAAAGAGAAAGTAAATTAAGAGACTTCTTAGAAGTGATCAGAGATAACAGACATTGCAGAAAAAAGTTTACAGAAGAGAAAAAGAATTTGCTAAAGATGAAAAAAAGCATTAAAAATAAAGAACACGGACAGTAACTGACCCCAAAATTTGTGCTGATTTTTGACATTCCATAGTTTTAATGCGGATACCTACAAAATGTCTACACCAAGTAGTAAATTCATATGCTTAGGGGAAAAAATAAAACATCAATTTTATTTAAAAAAAAAAAAAAGACTATATTTATAAGTATGGCTAAGAACTGGTGGAAAATGCCTTTTTATTTAAAATTATATGCTGCAAGTAATTAAGAAACTTTTAATTCCCAATGCACATAAACATTTTATTTTCATGTTTTCCTTCAAGGACACCTGTTGCCTCAGTAAATTCATTATGTATGTTGCACTAGATTCCAAAATTTTACTCCCGAAAAGAAGGGTAACGTTTAATCATTGCCAAAAGATGGTGGAAAAGGAGAACAGGAAACAGGGCCTACCAAGTTTAGCTTAAAATCATTGCATGAAAAGAAAAGAGACGTATCTTTCCTCACTCCACTATAAATCTGTAAAACATAAGTATACAAATCATACAATACGGTATTTGTAAACTGATTGAAAAGGCAATAAATCGAGTGTTTCGGTTTCATAAAGTTTGCAATTCTGGGTAGCATAGTGTATTTTCAGGATAAAAATACAGAAGTATTCTCTCTGTTCTTCTTCCACTCAATGGCAGATTGTAAAAACATACAAAAAAAAACATTTGATGCATGGATAAGATATAAAGAATCATTGAGGAAATATTCACAACCCTATACAGGAGGATATGACTAAATACAAACTTTATTTTGGAAAAGGCACTAATACTGACAGTAAGTGATAGGCGGTGGGACAGAAAAAACAACTGATGAGTAATTTTGATTAATCTTAAATAGTGATAGCAACTCTGGATGAAAATTGAGCGAAAGTGGATTTCAAAATACACATAAAACACTGCTTTCCCTTGTGTAACTTTATTGATGATTACCGTATTCTATTACTCTAGAATTCTAATGCTGATAGCACTGGCATGTAAAGTTACGAACTGATACCCAAGTTGTTGCAATGAATTTCAATCGAACAGTTGATGAAAGGAAGATATTCCAATTCCAACCAAAAATCTGAAATGATTTGCTGTGTCTAATCTGTATAATAAAGTCAACTGAGCAATATCTTGTCTTTGATATTTATTCAGTTCATTCATTCTTTCAGTTCTTTATCCTTCCACAGAGGGAAATTATCACGACAGTACAAATGTACTTTCTCCCGACATTTATTAAATATTTCTGGCTGACAATATTGTATATTGTAGTACTATTAGTTTTTATAAACAACAAAAAATAATCGACTGTCCTTGTTTACTGATTGTGGAACTGAAAGCAAGCTTAATATTTTACATTCATAGTTTTAAGCTGGTGTGTTTTTAATCTTTGTCCAGAAAGTTATCATATCCTACATCTTTAAAGATGGTGAATTATGATTCATTAAAAAAAAAGAAGGGGATACTAAAAAAACAAAACACCCCAATGGCCAAATAAATGACATTAGAATGTACAAAAAAAGTTATCAAAAGTAGCATTATCACATTCAAAACACTGTGATATAATACTGTAAAAATACTAAAATAACAAAGTCAAACCTTTTAAATCCTGCAGCAAATATTTCCTCCAAACATAACACTGTTGCATAAGATAAGGTCTCCTACCCATTTATATTTTATATGTTGATTTGAATCCATAAAAGGACAACTGAAGTTACTTTTGTTCACACAACCAGAAACAGAGGTAAAAAAAATAAAAGTAGGCCTATTTTTGTTCTCGAATGAAAATTGATCAAAGTAAATAAGATAAATCAAGGATCATAAAGCCTCTATTAAAAATACATCTACCTCCATTGTATATTACAATTGAATTATTTAAATATGAGTCTTAAAACATGAATTTAGTTAATGGTTACAAATGAATAAGGCAAGAAGTAATCCTCACTATTTGCTAGCATAAAAAATAAAAAGTGAAACAGTGATTCTAAGGTAAACCTCCATAATAATAGCTATTAGTATAAGATAGGCGTCCACCACCTACATTTGAAAGAGGAGGAATGTTTGCCAGGCATGCAGCTTTCAGATGTTTTGTAGTCATACAATAAGAACTACAGTATTAGTACAGTCTTTGTAAAAATGTCAAATTCCTTTTTAAAAAAAAAACAAAAAAAGACCCAAAAAAATCTTCATCCACTGAGTTATGCACACAAAAGACAAAGGCAATAGAAAAACAACACTCTGTAAGGAAAATAAAATGTACTATTTAACTGATTCCGTCCATTCAACCACTGACAGCGGCTCTGGATTTTCCTGCTCCATCCCATTCGACCGCTGTCAGCGGCTCTGGGTTTTCCTGCTCCATCCATTCAACCGCTGTCAGCGGCTCTATGACATAGGAAACGAAAGCCTGATTTCTTAAATAATCTCTCCACTTTTTTTTAACTACCCAGAAGGAGAGAGTAAAGATAATTGGAACTCTTCTTGCATTCCTTTGCCAGAATGAAATTGATTTCGACATTGAGAAGAAAATATCTCTGTTGTTGTTGCACTGCCAGCTTCAACGTCACGAACACAATGAGTGATTACAAATAAATTTATAGTGCAGTAAAAAAGATTTCAGCTTTATTCCTAAACTGTACTTTATATATGTATACCAAGGAGATGTTTTTTCTTATTTTTGTTGTTTTTGATGCTTTGAAGAGCATGTTTATGTGTAAAATCGATGTAGATCTAAACTTGAAATTGTTACCTCATAATTTGTTTTCAGTTTTTGATGCTTTGAAGAGCATGTTTATGTGTAAAATTGATGTACATCTAAACTTGAAATTGTTACGTCATAATTTGTTTTCAACATTTGGTTTCTGTGTAATAATTTGATATGGTATACAACCAATACATATATATCCAAATTCAAATTCTATCATTTTTTAACAATTTGACATATGACAAAGCATAGGAAAGGTGATTTAGAGGTTGTAAAATGATTCATTACCATTGTGGAAAGGGATCAAGAGAAAATAACTCTTCCATACCAAGAAAATATCATGGATGGAATCAGTTAAGCATATACCATAGATCTAGACCTGCCTAGATGACAAATAGATAAAGATGTATACATAATGCAATTTAAAGGATGAAAAAAAAAATTATTTATGCTTCAAAAGAGTGTTCAAAAAATTGGGCACAGGGTTCAAGTTCAAGAACAGTAATGAAGTTTACATTTGTGCCTTATCAATGTATACCATGCTGACTGATCAACAGCTTTTATTTTCCTCCCTTCGCTTTCACACCAAATATAAAGGATAACTCTCAGCTTATTCAATTCTACTATGAACAGACTGAGTAAATGCTTCAATTCCTTCTCCATCCAATTCCATTTATGTGGCACTCAAGCGTTGCCTTGTTTTGAGTTCCTCCCTGCTTACCTTTAACTGAGAAGCATCTTCAAAGCAACTCAAAAAGTGCAAATTATGAGAGTGAGATGAGACATTGCAAAGACAAAATAAGAGAAAAAATGAGTAACAGGCAAGAATGAATGAGATCATGGACGGAAATTAAAATTCCAGGCATATCCAAAACATTACTTTCCCATTAGTACAACTATTTATATGAAAGTGGCATTTTTTATATTACTAACATGTCTGGTTGACTTAGTAGAGATGAAGTAAAAAATATTTTATAAGAAAGGATGAACTCTAAGTAACTTTTTAATTCTAATTGTCAAACCCCAAACGACTAATTTTGATTGAATAATACTTTGAAGTATCTTTATATAATAGACTCAAGCAGATTTACATGAAGTAGTAGTAGTAGAGTACCTGCATTTTGGGGGAGGGGTGATTTCCATTAAATTTTTCTCTTTCTAATTAAGGTTAAGAGATCATAGACCAATTACTCTACTCTTTCACAAGCCAATACAAATTCTTTTCTATTTTTTTTGAGTCAGTATTTGAGATCATGCTTTGAATTCTTTCATCATAAGGCATGGAAAAAAAAGTATTTGAAAGAGACCTAAAGTAATTAAGGAAAAAAATTAAAAGCACATTGAATCAGAAACGTGTGGTTCTAAATGGACATTAAAAATATGGTTGGGGAAGAATGCGTACCTGGATGACACCCTTACCACTTTAAGCCACCTTCATAGGCTAATGTAATGGTATTTATATTATCGTGATTAAGCCTGCATCCCAACTATTTAATCTGTGACTTGTTACAGGACTTCTTGCACATTTGAGCCAGTCAACTGACCATCATATGGTATTCTTATAACAGCTCTGGCAAAAAAGTCCCTAAAAAATTGTACATCTCTAAAAAGACATTTGAATGTGACCAAATATTACATTGATGTAATGGACAATATTCTTCCAAGTCCATTAAAGCTTTCATAGCATTATTATTGCTATTATAGTAACCTGTTTACATTGATTAACATAATATTAATAATAAGTCAATAAGACAACTAATAACTGACTATAACTACCAAAAAAAAAAAAAAATTACTCAATTCACAAAAGTCTTGAATAAATGTATGACACTTGAAAAAGAAGGATACTTTTTACTACAACAAGCCAATTAATTGTCAGCAAACTGGCAAAAAATACAAAATGAGATCAAGCACATTTTCTTTCACTTTTATAATTCATACATTCATTTCTCTCAAAGGTAGAAGTTTAATTTTTCATTTGACTAAATGCAGACACATACACGTATTGATCATCACAAAAATGCTGAATTGTGGGGTGAGCCTGTCTGTTGTGTGATATTCCATCATCTGGCAGACGTGACTTTATGGATCCATTACAAACATAAAACACTGCTTGGATTTCGTTGAGTGTTTCACTGGCTGAGATGAAAATCTAGCAGTCAGCTGAGTTGCCATCATCTGCCCCCTGGAGAAAAGTAAATAGCAATATGAAATAAGAGGAAATAAAATCTTAAGTAAAAATCAATTTGGAGGACTGAGTTAGATGTTTCAGCACACAATTATCATAATATCAAAGGTAAATGGAGTAATGGAAAAGGTTTCAAATAAAAGAAATGTTAGAATGTTGAACAAAAATACACCTTATCAAATATGCTCATTAAAAAGAGGAAAAGTTGTTTGATGAGAGAAAATTTCATTCATATTGTGTTGAACCAATAAGATGTACCCCCTGATGTCGAGATATGACATATAAATCTTATAGAATTTTTTGAGTCCTGCATGACAAAATGATGATGACTTCATGAGATTTGTCAAAACTTTTCATCATAAGCATGACAACATAGTCCTACAAAATCAGAATAAAGGATATCTATTCTGATTTTTTTCCCTTGTTGCTGTTTTTGGATACCAAGGGGAAATAGAGAATAAAAGCATTAAAAGAGCTTGAACATCTTTCCGCGATGCTCAATTGACCAAAATCAAATTCCTCCGGTAAAAACCTGTGATGGTAAAGGAAAAAGGGGGATGGTCAGGTTTCAAATATTTTAATAAAGGTACACTACTGGTAATGGGTAAATAATGAAAATATTTTAAAAAATTGCACATAAGTGAAATGCCAATCACAAAGTGTACAAATACAAATGGTAACAGTATTAAAATGATAATGGAGTATTTATGCCGTTACACTGATAACTCTCATCGTGCCTGTGCAAGGTTTGCTCCCAGTTGAAGTTAGGTATGTTAGCATGCTTTTTTTTGGTTACAGTTAGTATCAAATAATTGTTTTTTAAATGTCAGATAATCAGTATGCATTTTTTTTGTGTGTTAAAGCCAATTTTAAACTGTTTAATTAACAAAGGATTATACCAATCAGTTTAGAGAGAAATAAATTATTCGGGCAGAAATGAATTTCAATCACCATTGTTTTTACTTAATTTATATTTTCTTCATTACATCATGTTGCGGAGAAATTATTGCTTCTTTCTGAATTTTAACCATTTAATTATAATAACTGCAATGGTCTAGCAACTGATGATTGATAATTGCATGGTAACTTCAGAAGATTATCACACAGAAATGAAATTTGGAGCAAGAACACCCTCACCAAAGTGAATAGTGAGACATAATAAAAGACATTAAATTATGGCAACATGAAATATTAAGACTAAAAATCATATTTAAACTTTACATGTACAGAAATAAATTTAAAAAAAAACAACTGAACAAAAAACAAAACAAAAAACAAACCCAGCAACAAAAGATATCTAAAAAATCTGTGGAACAGTATGATACAGATAAAGAAATGCCTCTTTGAAAAATCATAAAAAGGAACGGAAAAAGTAAGAAAAGCAGAGACATTACATGCAGGAAATTTAAATATTTTTGTGATTTCTTTTCTTACTCTTAGATGTTCTGAGATGATCATCTGCATGGAAAATCCTTTCCACAATGTTTTAATTTTTTAATTGAAAAAAGAAATATG
>JAOYNN010277059.1:0-10272 GCA_025770095.1 Goniobranchus kuniei
TTGAAGTACCAACAAGCACCCTCTGTACCGGTATATTATCAACAATGCAGCCCAATATGAGGCTTGCTAAAATAGGTCTTGAAGAGGAGAAATCAGCCTGTCCTGTCATTTGAAACACGGACTGTCAGGTGTCATACTAACAGTCTTAAGTCCAGACTAGTGAGAACTCATGGGACACGACAACATGAACTGGGGAATTATGTGTGTCTTGGGGTGTAACCTCATTGCTATAATAATATAGTATTAATCAACAGTTGCACTTCATCAAAAATTGGAGAGAGCAAAGAGGGATCTCCATCATAACTGGACTGAGTAATTTTGTAGAAAAACAACAGTAGAAAATCCTGGTTAGATATTGCAGTGCATAGTATGGGGTTTAATGGCCACTGTTAATAAGCTGTTTTTGAGAGAGGACTGCTTCTGTTCTCTCTCTCTTTCTTTTAACTAGTCTTGATCATCTTACTATTTCCATGGGCGCTGAGATGACGTATGTTGCTATGTCATGATTTAATTAGTAGAGAGATCTAAATAAAGAAAGTATAGGCCTAATACACTGTCATCACATTGGATCTACCTCTCTTATAAAGAGAAACGAAATAAAGCTCTTCCTGTTTCATTTCACCCATCTGAGAACATGACTTTGATGTTACCGATATTCAATCTGTCTATGTGTTTTCCGTTGTGTTCCATTCTTAAAGGCATGCATTAACATGGTGGCAGCGAATACTTACGAACCCCACTAATTAGGAGTGAATGATACAAACCTTCCCCAACTTGACCACTGAATGATAGACGTCTGCGAGTTGCCACATGTGTTCAAGCCTTCACTCCCTTGCCAAATTCCAAACCCAAGGGAAGCAACTCAACAAATTGCTCCGTGAAAGTAAGAGTAAGACAGGTAGTCTCCCTGCACAATGGCTGAAGCCAATTGATGTCTCCCACCTGAGCTGAATTTATCCACTGGAAATATTGCTGATAATTTTCGGAAACGGAGATGACAGTTACAGGTCTATTTGGAAGCATCGGGGGGCTCAGCTGAGTCCAACAAAACACAAACAGCAATAATATTACACTGTGCAGGCCCACAAGCCCTTTAAGTATATGACCAATTCCAGTTTGAAGATGAATGTCAAACTGACCCAGACAGGGTTTTAGATAAATTGTGTGACTACTGTAATCCCCGCAGCAGTGAGGTTTTTGAGACATACAGATTCTGGAACACCCCCACCATAGAACCATTTGATGCTTTTGTTACCAAACTAAGAACTAAGGCAGACAAGTGCAATTTCTGAGAAAAAAAACGACTGATTCGAGACAAAATTGTCTTTTCTGCTGAGAAAAAACTCCAAGAAAAACTCCTCAGAGAACAAGACCTTTCACTGGTTAAGGTCATCGCCATCGGTCAGTCCTTCGAGCAAACAACCAATCAGCTACAAGAAATGAATACACGAGTTGATAAGGTCTAGAGAAGCATCTCTGACAAACAAAGAACACAAAAAGACTACGCCAGGCAAAATCACTTCCGATGGTAGAAGAAACCACACATGCTAGATAACTGCAACCTGCGGAAAAAGCCATGAACAAGTCAAGGAGAAGTGTCCCGCTTGGGGGCAAGACCTGCCCTAGTTTCCGCAGGCGCAACCATTTTGCCGTCAAGTGTAAAAAGAAGGCAATCAAATTCTCAACTGAAGAGGAGTTGAGCTCAGATGAGTGGCTAAATGCTATAAACACCAAGAAGGAAAGAATGACCGCATGTGTGACAGTCAATGATAACAGTGTCCGGTTCCAAGTAGATACTGGGGATGATGTGAACATCATCTGCAAGAAACATGTGAGACGGGAACAGACCAAACCCACATCTCAAACTCTAACCATGTGGAACAAAACGAAAATGAAGCCAGTGGGAGCAGCAGTACTGAAAGTAACTAATCCAAAAACGAAAGAACAGAAGAATGTCCCATTCACGGTCATCGGCAATAATTTTTCCTGTCTCCCTAGCTTTAAGACTTCAAGAGACCTTGGCTTAATAATAGTCAATGAAGATAAGTTCATTGCAAGAGTAGAGACAGACACAGTAGGAGATTTAAGAGAAGCCACCCACACAGTACTTATCAGCACAACCGTTTGCTCCTGAGGCCAAAACTTACGCTTTTCAATATGGACGAAGACACCGAATACTCCCAAGAAAAAAGTACAAATCAAGAACACATGGACAGTGATAAACTGTGTCACTCTCACACCCACCTCACAACTCCTGATTCACATTATATCAACGCCCCTCCCAATGGAGAAAGGCAGAGTGACCATCTTAGCAAAGCTGTACATCCCACTCCTGGTCCTGATTCCAGGCTGAAAAGAATTACATTCCAACCCTCGTGGATGAAAGACTTTGTTGTGTCAAAATAGATACATATAGAGAGACATGTCTCAAGCATCTCTGTCACTTGTCACCCGACATGTCCGGCAAGATACACAAACGCCAACTAAAATGTGTATGCGCCAACTAATATGTGTATGCACAAAGGAACTGAACAACATTGATTGCAAAACTTCTGTTATTTTTCTTTTCATTTTTTAAAAAGTCATTTGTGTTCAATTTTACATTGACAGTATAATGTTGTTCCAGGATGGCAACAAATAACCAGTGGGACATTGGTTTTATTTCTGATTCTACATTAGTTTAATATTCTATAAACCCTCCTTTTTCTTCATTTTTGGGTATGTTGTTGTTACTGTAGTTGTCAATCTAATGTAATCTTGAAGGCTAAAATGCGGAGATGTTGCTATGCCATGATTTAATTAGTAGAGTGATCTAAATAATGAAAGTATAGGCTTACTACACCGTCATCACATTGGATCTAACTCTCTTGTAAAGAAAAACGATATGAAGCTCTTCCTGTTTCATGTCACTGATCTGAGAACATGACTCTTGATGTTACTGATATTCTATCTGTCTATGTGTTTTCTGTTGTGTTCCATTCTTAAAGGCTTGCATTAACAACTTAGTTGATAGAAAGAGCTCTTAAATCAAACAAACAAAACAAATAAGCTCTGCTCATAACAGCAGCTTATATCAAGGATGTAAATCCTTCACTTTTTTTCTGATTTCAGAATTTTTGCACATCCATGAAGTAAATATTTTCCTAAATTTCTTTCATATTTGCTGATATAATTATACTTCTCTGTCTTATTATTGCCAGGCGATGTTTCTGATTTTTTTTTTCATCTTGCATTTACATCCCTGCTTTATGGGCAAGCGTTTTTCTGGCAGATTTGGGACATGTGTTGTTTTGTTTGCCAGTCCTCAATATTAATACTGAGCCAATCTGTACCACATATATATTGTTAAGCACTTTTTTTGTTCTTTTTTTTTTTTTCTCACAATTTCAGTAATGACTTCTTAATCATACTTCTCCTTGAAAAGTTATCATTTTAGTATTTTTGTTGCCTTCTTAAAGTAAAATCTTTGTTAGAAGTAGAATTCATATATTCAGTAATGGCCTTGTGAAAATCCTCATACTCATAGGACATAAAATTTCACCTTGTTCAAGCATGTGTGTACATGTATAGGAGAGCCAATGAAATTCTGTGTGAAGATAATATAAACAAAAATCTTTACTTGTAAACTGGTGTATAAATATAGAAATTTGTTCCGAAAATTGTGTTTGTGAACCGATGTATAGACTTCACATAACATATGTTTTCATTGATTCCTGCCTTTGCTGATCATGCTTTTGTATATCCCTTTCATCAATCTACAGCTGCTACCAACTTAAGAGAAGTGACAAAATAATGAACATGCTGAACAACTTTGAGGATTACCTAAACGAGGAGCGTTTGTGGCAAATTTCCCAAAAGATCAAGCCCAGGCCGGGAGGGCACAAGAAGCAAAATTCCATCAGTTGATTAGATCAGAAAGCTAACGGAAAAAAGAAAGAATTACTTCTCTATAACAGGGTATCTTGCCGACCACAGCCTACTACTACATTGGGACTGACGGACAAGTGTGCAAGAATTTCTGTGTTTTTGTGCCAGGAAATAACCCAGGATAAATGTGATGATTTCATGAAATTGACATGCAGAAGGCTGTAATCTGCCTTTGTGATGGCTTCAGCCCTGGCAGTGATGATTCATTCGTTACAACACTGCAATGGACGTTGCCCAGAATGTGTGCATGTCTACACACTGATGAATTTTCCTAGTGCAGTGAAAAGGATCCAAATCTGTATCAAGCCACTGAACGATTTATTTATAGTGGAGGCTGAAAACTTCTGTCTTGGGCTGTGAATATGAAACTTAGTACAGGTTATTTCCATTGCTCATGGAAAAGTTACTGATGAGGTTTTACGAAGTTTTGTTCTTTAGAAACAGCCAATAAACTCATTCAAAGCTGCATATAAACCTTGTGCTGAAGACCAGGGTTTCTCGGGGCGGTGTGTGTTGTTGGGTTTTTTTTTTGTTTGTTGTTTTTTTAATATTAAGGTTTTGATTACAGGCGTATAAAAGTTTAATCATATTAGGCCAATTATTCAGGCGTTAATTTTTAACGTGGAAACTTGCGTTTTCTGCAAATTTTGGGGAGAGAGTTGGTCAGCTTCACTTTAAGGGCATGTCCCAACTGATTTTGTGTCCTTGTTTAGAAATCAGTTCATGGAAATAAAGAATGAAGGCAAGAAGGCTTGACTGTTGGGCCTTATAAACTGATGCATATGATAGTGGTGTTAAGAGATCTGTATTGGAAGAGAGAGATATGTAATACAATTATAGTCAAATTATTGACTCTGTATTGTTTTGGATAACTTCCCTTATAAATTATATACTTATACCTCAGGACAAAACAATACCGCTGCCTTGCTTTCTAGGACAGTATTTGTAATACAACAAGTGTGATCATTATGAACATTATTATAAGCAGATAATCAAAATCAAAGGGGGGAAAAAAGATTTTTTTAAATTAAAGGAAAAGTCATCATGATTAATGGTTGTTATAAGGTATGCACAACTGTTTTTATAATAGTTAGTCAATTACAAATTTCAGATGATGACATAATTACTGATGGAAGATTTTCATTCTATAACTAATGTTGGACCATCTTATCTAATAAAATATATATGTCCCATCATGCTCTGTCAAAATGCAAGTTCAAGAGATCAGTGCATCAAAACTTTTACACACAGAAAGTCATTCCTTTCTTTGTCATGGATGCATTTTAAGAAATGGAGAACAACAATGCATAATACGTGTCTTTGTACTCTTTATCCATTGTGGACAGAGGTCAGTAGTACTGGTACTCATCCATGAAGACAGTGAAAGAGATGTTTGGGTGTCACCCTTCATCAGATAACTTACAAATACATTCAGATGAAAATTGTGAAAATTCAAATTTATATGAATAACAACTGAAGGGTACCGACCCAGACTGTAAGAAAAACCTACCTCACGTTTCTTGAACTGTCTTTATGATTGAAGATCATTAACCCTGTGTATTCATTCCTGTTATACACATACTGAAAATTGCACCCCTCCCTTTTTACATCTAATGTCGAGAGTCAATCCATTTTTTTTATACTTCTTGATGATTGTTTTTTTAAAATAAATAAACTAATATTATATTTGATGCTTTGTGACACCCAAGTGTGTCATGATATCCTGTCCTCTTATTCCTTACACTGCTAATGGATGCAGTGATTCCTTACACTGCTAATGGATGCAGTCAGTGTTTCCTTACACTGCTAATGGATGCAGTGTTTCCTTACACTGCTAATGGATGCAGTTAGTGTTTCCTTACCCTGCTGATGGATGCAGTTTCCTTACACTGCTGATGGATGCAGTGTTTCCTTACACTGCTGATGGATGCAGTCAGTGTTTCCTTACAGTCAGTGTTTCCTTACACTGCTGATGGATGCAGTTTTTCCTTACACTACTAATGGATGCAGTCAGTGTTTCCTTACCCTGCTAATGGATGCAGTGTTTCCTTACACTGCTGATGGATGCAGTGTTTCCTTACACTGCTGGTGGATGCAGTGTATCACACACAGGTATTTTACATCCTTCCTGCTGCCATTCTCACTCACAAGATGGAGATGAAAACCGTATAAAGCATTGCATATATATATATATATATATGTGTGTGTGTGTGTGTGTGGAGCTACATGCCATCAAAATAATTGAATATATATATCGTGAGTACATCTTTTCACTATCTGAAGTTACAGTAGGAAAAAACCCCAGCAAGAAACAAACAAGGCCAAAACATCAGCTATGTCATGTTATGTATAATTCAATTGCTACAGAAGTGATACTTTTTTTTAAAATTACGATATGATATATATATATATATATATATGTCTTAACTTATCTGATGTATGTGTAAATATGTAACAAACTTTGTTGATGACTTTGTTCATTGGTTGATTTCACCATTTCTTCCCATTGGACTATCTTTTACCTCCCCTTATTGACAGCAGACAAGCGTTGTGTGTGCCTTTTATACCTTCTTCTCTCCCTTTACTTTTCTTGTTCTAATCTGTCCTCGGGTTGGATTGTTATGACGGTAATTTCTTTTGCTTGTCCCCTCCCCATGTGTGTGGGTTCCTGGGATCCCTCAGCTGAGAGTATGTAGAATAGCCCCAATGCATGTCAAGAGAGCTGAGTAAGATATGAGTTAGAGCTTCTTTTCTTGTTTGTAGCCCCTGTGTAGGTTTCTTGGGTCCTCAGCGGTGAGGAAATAGAATAGACCTACAGCCAGTACTCCATTTGTGATCAAGCCGTCGTCCTTTTATGTGAAGGGGGATGTACACGGGATGGGTCCTGATATAACCGTATGCTCGGTTTTCGAGTAGGTTGAAAGGCCCGGTGTCTCCTGCCCGGCTGTGTTTCAGAGCACCAAACGGTTAAATCCAAAACCAATCCAAACTCTGCATGCATGCTTTAAAAAGAGCTTCTTCTCTCCATCCATCTTCTTCTGTCAGGTTCTCTTTTGTGTCCTTAGAGAGGAGAGCTTTGTTGGGAGAGGGAAGTAGGCATTATTCAGTGGCTATCCCCCAGTCATATGTATTGCATGACTTAAAAATATTATTGGGGTCACTTGCTATCTAGATGGACCGAGTACTGTTGTACACAAAGGGAGGAAGATATCCCGGGTGGTTATTACATGTACAGTTTGGAGGTTGATGGCCATCGTTAATTGTTGTTTTGTTTTCTTTAGAGAGATGATATTTTTTTTCTGTCTATAAATCATCTCTCGTTTTAATTACTGTATAATGTTATGTGTATGTGTTTTGTTTGTTTTAAATGCCTGTTTTCTTTGTTAGCAACATTTTTTTCCTCATCTGAAAATTCTTTCTTCTCCTTCTGTTCTCTCTCTTACTTTAAACTAGCCTTCTGTCTTACCTTTTCCGTGGCTGCTGAGATGACGTTTGTAGCAGTGCCGTGCACGGCCAGATTCTTTTAATCGACTAATCGTGCCAGCTGTCTGGATCGTTTGGTCGGTCCAAAAACCTCAGCTCATTGCCGGTTAACGATCCTACGATTTTACATTAGGTGTAATTTCTTGGTTGAGTTTGGTCGAGCCGAGTTGGGCTCCTAGACAGTACTGCTTTGTTTTTGGCTCTTTATTTCTTTTCATCCTCCCAACCCTCTCTGCCCTGGCCCCACAATTGACAGGCACAGCTTCACTGTCGTGTCTTGTGTCACGGTTAAGAATTCGAAAGGGGAGGGAATAGCTGCATGGCACCATGAGCCAGTGCCCTCCTCGAACGGATCCTTTTAATCGACTAATCGAGCCAGTGGTATGGATAGTTAAGTCGATCAAAAAAAAACTTCAGCTCGTTGCTGATTAACGATCCTATGCTTTTACATTAATTTGGACCGTTTGGTTGAGCTGAGTTGGTCTAGCCCCCTCGCCCCGGCTTCAAGTTTGACTCGCACAGCTTCACTATCTTGTCTTGTGTCATGGTGTTAGTGATTCAGAAGGGGAGGGAGAGGTGGCTTGACACAACCTTCCTTTCCCCACCCTTTCCCCCACCTCGTCTAAAACTTAGCAGAGTGATTACATCTCACTGCATGCCTGATTTCAGGCATTCGGTGACGAGTTGAGCTTTTCGTCACGCCCGTCCTACATTGAGATGATATGGGTTGGTGCCTGCCAAAGATCGAGTTGTGATCGAACCTACCGACCTTTCATAAATTTGGTCATTTAAGCTTGAGCCGAAGGCATCACTTAATCGGCCCACCACTAGTTTGTAGTCTAAAAGGTCCCTGAAACACCAAATAAACAAAACCCCAACAATCGGTTGCACTTGTAGGCCTAATGCAGGGGATTTCCATGCATGTCAATAAAGTCGACAAAGATTTGAGCTACAGCTTCTTCTCTCATCTGTAGTCTATATTCTGTGTCTTAACGAAATGAATGCTCACAAAGTGATGGAAAGCCCTGAAAGAAAGGACTACTAGCAGTGGCAGTTCCAGCATTGGGTACATTTGTCATGCTTTTGTCTTAGAACTGGAAATTTTTCTGGCCTTACCAGTTGATTCATTACCTCATTCCAGAATTCTATCTATCTTTTGCTTATCTTAATCCTTTTGAGAAGTTTTATTTTTAAAAACAATTCTTCCCCTTCCTTCAGATACTCCTTTACCAGTTTAAGTAACTTTGTGAATCGACTTAATGAAAAGAGTTATTTGTCAGTTGGTATGCATGTCCTAACACATCACTTTTTGTATCAAAATTTGGATTAGAACTAATTCCTATCTTGGGAACAATGTTTGTCTGTGATTTTCAGGGATACAGATTGCCTTCAATAATATCTGTATTGTAGAGAGATAGAAAACTCTCTGGGAAAAAAGGGGGGTTGGTGGGGTGGGAGGGGGGGATAAAGGGGCTGTATGTGTGTGTGTGTTCTTTAAAAAATGTCAGTTTGTTTACATTTTCTGCTAATACTCTTTTACTAGCATTTCAGTTAAAATCTGGTTGGCAGCTCTAATGAGGAAAGGAAAATGGAAAAGTTTAACGTATAAGCCTCCAGCCAGAAATTTCCTCTTTTTGCTAATGTGGAAAGGCTGTAAGATATTTGTATGATATGTTTATAAAGGCCCTGAGTGACCAAATCAAGTCATAAAGAGCCCTAAAACACCAAATAAATAATAAATAAAATTATTTCATTTCTTTCTCTCTCCCCACCCCCTCCCTCATGCAGAGATTTCTTGTATCTTTGACCAATGGCTGTGACTAGAAATTTCTAGACATTTGGTATCAAAAGATGAAAATAGATAAATTGTAAAATATGTAATGGTTCTTTTCAAAGTTTCCTTCATTTTTGTATCTCCAGTTTCTCATACACATTGTCGCCTAATATTCTTATATCCCATTTGTACATGGTGTTAAGTGATTTGAACAATGTGATTGGATGAAGTGCTTTCTTGCACCATGTCCTTGCCAAAAAGCTCTCTGCACTTCTCCGAAGTCTGCTGCTGTGGAAGCATTTTAAGGTGGCATGCAACATCTTAAACTCCATTTTCATTGAAATTTATCCTTAAGGCACCACAATCACACAGAATGTTGCTATAGTATAGGAATGGAGATAAAAGCAAAAAATATAGAAAAATCATTATCGATTGCTATGGAAATGGTTGCCATCTTGAAAATAAACATTCATTTGAAGAGTTTCAAAATCTTCAAAAATAATGATGATTTTCACATTTATTTTACTGAATATACTAAGTTTAGAGTTAGATGGGGGTACTATTCTATTTATCTTCCTTTCAATTTGATGTTAAAAGTTTTTACAAAGTTTTGGAAATCGCCCTCTGAAAATGTCACCCAAAAATGCATTTTGCATTTGTGTTTACAAAAATGCTAAAAACAAAACCTGCTAAAATATACTAATATGGTACATTGAAAAAACAAATGGTCTTTTGTCCCCATTTATTCCTTGTGAGTCAGCATACCAAATTTAATGGCTGTAGACTGAATAGGTTTTGTGATTTTGAAACAGGCATGATACAAGGCAATGTAAAAATTGCTGCTTGAGAAAAATGCAAAGACAATTCACTTCACAGTATATTCAGACAGTAGAGATCTGACTTACAAAGACATACTTTGGAAATTTGCAATGAAAACCATGGGCTGTGAATGTATGTAAGTCAAAGCTTAGGTGCTAAAGAATCATTTAAGGCCAAAAATGTTTTGAAAATTTTGTCAACAATCATTCGATTCATTTCAATATATATTTTATTGTCCATATCAGCACATCGTTTTTGTTGACATGTCT
>JAOYNN010277281.1:0-10271 GCA_025770095.1 Goniobranchus kuniei
TTACCATCAATGTCTAGTTCTTGTAACATCTGAAATAATTCTTCATGTCTGACTTTGTCAAAAGCCTTTGAATAATCCATAAAGCAGAGGTGGAGATCTTTTTGCATTTCTACACTTCTTTCCATAAGCATTTACAAACTGAATATTGCATTTCTAGTTCCTTTGTAAGGCACAAAGCCAAACAATTTTGTGGATATTTCTGGTATTCCACTCTTTCGCATTCTATGCATCAAAACTCTCAAAAGAATTTTTGTTTAAACTGATTGTTCTATGAAGCTCACATTCCGTTGCTCCCGCTGTTTTTGGAAGTACTATGAAAAAAGATTTGCAACGGTCTTCTGGATTGTACTGTCATAGATTACGTTTAAGAGCTTCGTAGTTAAATCTATTCCTACATCCTCTACAGCATTCATCATCTATCTCTCTGAGAGTTGGTGAATATATTCCTCTCTAAGGACTCCTATTTCTCTCTCTTTCTCACGTATACTTAACACACACACACACACACAAAGACATAACATACATGGTAACACGCACACCCCTACCTGGGTTAAATATCCCGCTAGATCTAGTCCAATTAATGCAGTGAAAGACCGTTGCGATTGCAGTTTGTTGCTTTTTACAGCGGGAACGGGGGACAGCGTGGACAAGAGGGTTAATAATGGTTGTTACTGGCTAAGCCAGTGCAAGAAATCAGATCAGATAGGCCTTGGCTACTTCAAAATTTAAACATAGCCTTGATGCACGCGCAGGTGCCAAAGGAGAATGGAACCTCCTGAAAGCGCGTTTGGCTAGACTCAGACTTTTAGTCTGGTCAACCAACGTCTGCACTGATCTAGACTATGATGCAAGTAGGCCTAGTCTACCACCACATTCATTCATCATCAAAGTAAACATCCCTGGTCAGCCCAGGTTGGCAGAAATTTAAGTCTGATTGTTTTGTTGTAGTTTCTTTTACGACTTTACACGACAGTCAACTGATAGGCCGGATGGACATTTGAAATGCGGGACTGTCAAGCAAAATGCGGGACAGACAGTTGAAATGCGGGACTGTCCAACAAAATGCAAGATGGTGGGCAGCCCTGTCAACGTTATCTAGTTTTCATTTTTGCTGACATTCCTTGTAGCTATTTTTGATGGTTGGTTTTTGTTGTTAGCAGATGAGGGATGACGATCTGGAGCCACCTGCTGCACATGGCTGTCCCTGCTGAACGAGGGATTTGGATCTGATTCACAAAACCCCTTCACGTTGTTAGCTGATAATATTTTGGAGTTTTGGATCATGATATTCTTGTGAATTCACAGCAGTGGTTTCCCCTTGCCTACTGCCAGTTTGTATATGGGCTCTCCGCTAGCCTTTGTTTTACAACTAACCCACAAAGCAGTGGGGGTCTGTGGATGGAAGTTGTCCTGATTAGGATCATCCGCCCTTGGCAGGTCTTTTGTTTAATCCTACTGGGTTCCACTACCCTCCTCATCAAGGTAAATTGACAGGGTTACCGGTTTAGTTGCGATTGTCCAACGGATGCAGTTTGATATATACCTAGGACATTGTGTGAGTTTAACACCCATTAAAAATTTTGTTTAAAAAATGGTACATGCGCTCAATTGAGACTCAAATTACCCTGAATCTTCAAGAGAAATAATAATTCTTGATTAAAACATAAGAATCCAAAATTTGATTTTTTGGGGGTCAAAGTTTGACATTCCACACACACTTGTCTTAGCCTTCTGTTCGTCAAGATAAAAGTAAATGAAACTATATGCTTACCTTGTCTTTTCCATTATCAATTTTGGAAACCTACAACTACTCAATTATTACATACAAGATGTACTGATTCCTCTCCCTCTTTGACCAAACAGACATGATACACAAAAACACATAATCTTTTCAAAACAGCCACCAACTTCTATACCCATTTAAGACAAAAGGATGCCGATAGAAACTATGTTAAGAACAAACTCAAAACTTCCAAAAACACACTTTCTTAAGCTAAAGGATATAACCTTTCATCCATTTTAAAGGTGGAAGAAAAGGTAACAAATACGAATTACCTTCCTTTGTTGAAGCTGTGGCTGTGGGTGAATGTATTTAGGGGAGGTAGCACCTCCAGAGGCATTCTGTAAACCAGGGATATACTGATTTGTAGAAGTAGAAGCACTCTGGTTACTGCTGCCCATACTTTTCTCCAGTATCTCTGATGAGTCTAAGGATGATATGGGAAAATTACAAATGAGCAAACAGGGACTGTTGCTAACAAACATTGTATGCCCAAGAGAAAAGTGCTCTATTTCATGACATTGATGGAAGAAATAAATATTGCAAATCCTACATTAATGCAAAACATGACTTAATAAAACGCAAAAATAATTTTGTACTTTTTGTTTATGTGGATGCAGATAATGGAATGGATGTATACTTAAAACCGACTGTCAAAACAAACCTAACTTGATTAATACTATTAAGCAATAGTATAAGAGGAGGCATAGTAATAAGGCAACATCCATGTTTAGTTACTAAGCCCATTTCGCCTCACATTGTCATAATATTTCTCATCGATGTCTTTTCTGTTTTTCTTTTCTTTTCTCAGATAGTCTAGAATGATTGCTATTGTACTTGTTTAAAGTTGATTAAAGCTAATCATGTTCAACCTAACAAAATGATTTAGCTTATCATTTCACCTTTGTGAAGTCTAGCAACTCCTGTTCTGAATTTACTCATACTCACTAAAGGGGGTTGGGGCACAGAGCACAGATTGCTCAATGGCTAAGGGGTCGGCTCAGGATCAGGAGGTCTTGGATTCAATTCTCAAAAGCAACTACTTGAGTTTTTGTCCCCTTGAACAAGAAAATTTACCCTAATTGAAATTGCTTCACTCGACTCAGGTGTTAAATGAGTACCTAGCAGTATATGTGCTCCTCTTTACTGTTACTCCACAGGGGGTATGCCTGCTTGGGGATAAAAGTATTGTAAAGCACTTTGATATTGTTCGTAGAATGGTGAAAAGCACTATATATATATAAATGCAATCTTTATCATGAAAATGAAAACATGCAATTTTAAAGGTTCTTTTTAGTATAAAGTAATGGTCAGTCTTGATCTAAGAATCACAAGCAGGTCAGTTTTTTATTTGTATGTCAAAGGGTGCAACAAAATTGGAAGGAAATATATGTATAGATCTATTTTGATAAACTGTTTCCAAGAACAGGCTTTTGCAATACAATTACAGGTAATTCAAAATGGTTTATAATCCTGTGTATTTATACATGTGGCTGTCACCTTTGCATACAATATCACTTTTTAGCATTTTAATGCTATACGATTTGCTGTTTTTCAGGTTTTGCCTTTTGGAGGGGAGAGAAGCAATTAAAATGGATGCTACTGGGGATGCAGAGAACAGATGTGAAAGCAATGCAACCACAGTGGAGGAAGTGCGCAAAAAACGATTGGCCTATTTTAGTGCAAATCCAAAAGAAAATGTGAATGAATGGGAAATTCAGAGTCCACTGTCTACAATACAAAAGAAAACAAAAGATAATGATTCAAAAATCAGTGGTTCGCAACATCTGAATACTACTACGTCTTGGGAAAGTCAGACTTTCAAATTAGACTTTCAAGATGAAAAAACTAAACATCTGTCGTTGCATAGACATCAATCAACAAATTCAACACCACATTCTGTTGATATTTTGAATGTTAATTCATCTTCGGCTCCTTTTGATTTCAAAACCAGTCATCAGAATGAAGGTCCAGAATCATCTCAACAAGAACCTCAAATCAGTACGGGGCGATTTGATTTTTTTAACAAAGATCCACAACCTTTGAGATCTAAAAGAAACAAGTTCATCCACAAAAGCATAGAAAGTGACATAAGTCAGCTGCAACTTAGGGAATCTCAAGACAGTGAAGGATTATCCATTTTTAGTAGTAATCCAGATTTAGGAGATCTTGGATTGTCAACTCATAGACCTGAATCTGAAGTTTCAGCCAGAACAATTCAAGGAGAACTATTCATTCCCACAAACCATGGTTCAGCAAAGACCACTAAACAGCTATTTAGTGAAAAGGCTGAAGAAGAAATACGCAGTGCACTAGGCGATGCAAAAATGGAAGAACTCATGCTGAAGGTAAATGCTGACATAGGACACCTCCATCAGCAAGCAAGATCCCCACGCAGGCAGCAGCGGACTGAAGATAGGAATGGAAGACAGGAACAAAAGGGAAATAATTTATCAAGATCATCATCTGTTGACAGTTCCAATTCTTTGGCATCAGCAGATAGAAGTGTTCAGAACTACAGAGGCAGAACTGGAAGTCAGTCTCCACGTAGACGCTCAATAGTGAAAAGCTCTTCCAGCCTTCAAACAAATGAGAGAGAGGTGCCTTCACTGGTTCGAAACTATGATCAAATTACTGTTCCTAAAAACACTAAGAATACCTTCTCCTCAGAGGAAATTTATCGCAAAGCATATGGTGGATTTCATGATGCACCCTCTTACTGTGAAAAGACTTCTCTGCGCAGATGGTCAAACTCTAATGTAGATTATGCTCCTCAGTTTGACAATCGGCCTTTTCCAAATACCAACAGGGGAAGGAAGTCATCTGTAGACAGCTCAAATAATGCTTCTGCATCAACTGCTCACTTTCCAAACTATTCTAACAACAACCCCTTACCTGTATCCTCAATGCCTTCCACACATTTTGATCCTCAGGTATCTAATAATGGTGTTTCTTTGAGCCCTCTAAACTCATTCAGAAGCCAATCAGGAACAGTTTTTATGCCTCCTGGCTATCCTCAATCCTGTCCTTTTTATCCTGACCCTCCTAGCAATAATCCCCTTACATATAGTCCTTTTGGACCTCAAAGCTCCTCCAGCTCACCATCAAACATGCCTGCCTCAAATCCATTTTACTATCCCGCTCCCCCTTTCCCTTCTCACTTTGGAACCCCAAGATTTCCAGAAAATATACCATTTCATCTCCCCCCTCCACCAATTCCTGCCAGCCAAGCATCAAAGCATGGACAATCCCAGATCTTATTTGAGCAAGGGACTGGAAGAAGTAATTATTCACTCCATGGATATCCTGGCTATGGAGGAGAGGTAAATAAATTATGAATTGTCAGTGTATGGTTACTTTGATTATTGTAACTCGCTTTTAACAAATACAGTAGACTTCTGATAACACGAACTCCATGGGACTAGTGTAATTAGTTTGTGTTATCAAGAATCCTTGTTAAGAAGACTGAACAAAATCTAGGCCTGGAAGTTCGGTGAATGAGTGCTGAATGCTGGCTCAAGCAAAGCAACTCGACATCAACTTAACCTGCTATAGTAGGCCTAAAAGAAAGGAGAGGGGGTGAGTTAGGCGGGTGGCAAACAATACCAACAACGCTTTGGGCATAGCAACCCAGTCAGTGCACACATATTAAAAACGCCTGGCCTAGATCTTATGTTCCATCAGTGCCTCCATCACATAATCGGGTTTGGAGTACCTGGTGAAGAGCCATACTAGTGCATCCCATGTACATGGTACCAATCTCACGTCACTAAGCATGTAATGATACACGTTAGACATACAGTATTACACTAACAATATTATAATCTAGATCTATACCGTGGTATAAGAACAAGGGGAAACTCTGAAAAGATTCGCATGAAGCTCTAGCTGCGGACCATGTTAACAAGATCTAGTGAAAACTGAGTTTGTGTTAAAGGATATTGTATTAGTTGGATAAAGAAGAAAATAATTCTGGGATTCGCATTCAGTTCGTGTTAAGGGTAAAATTCGTGTAAAGCGGGTTCGTGTTAAGTGAATTCCACTGTATAAAGAAAGATTGATCAATTGAACTCCTTACAAGTTGCCCAGAATGCTGCTGCTAGACTAATTTGTGGAAAGTGTAGAGATACACATCAGCATGAAATCTTTTAAAGGAATTTCATTGGCTGCTAGTTTGTAGAAGAATAGAATATAAGATTTGTTCACTGGTCCATTAATCAATACACTCAACAAGTCCTGAGTACATTTATGAACTCATAAAATGTTATGCCCCAGCTAGAAACCTCCAATCAAAAATTGACAATTGTGTTCTTTTGAATCCAAAGATTTTTTGGGAGCTTGCTGAACAGTCTTTTTCTTTTTCTGCTCTCCATTTTTGGAATTCCTTCCCTCGGTATGTCAGGGCTGTAGATAGTCTAGCCTGAAAATGTTTCTTTTTAACCTACAATGATGATTTGGTTTTACAGATATGTTATTGTCAGATTAATCACCAGCTTTTTATGATCTGTGTAAAATGTTAACTTATGCTAATGTATACAATGTTCACTGGTTTATGTAAATGTTAATACTTTGAGCTCATGGGGTAAAGCGCTTTAAAAGCATTATTTATTATTATTATTATTATTATTATTATTATTATTATTATTATTATTATTATTATTATTATTGTTATTATTATTATTGTTATTATTGTAGTTGTTACTGAAGAAATGTGTAGGTCTGGGGGATAGAAACAAGTATTCAGAATCGTCACGTGACACCACACAGATACATTAAGGAATTGATGAGCAAATGACACTTTCCAAAGACATGCAATGAACAAGAGGTGCACAAGGATCGAACCAAAATTTATTGCCGATTTTTATTAGCAATGGTGATGCGTTTGTAGTACATGTATAGCATGAAATCAAACACAAGAAGCCCCCTGGTCAACAAATTTGTAACGAATAGCTACGTACTTTATGCATGTAAGGAAAGAAAGCACGTGGAAAACCCAATCAGACATGGCGAAGGACAAAATTTATAGAGAAAGACATAAAGGGCAGAGGACTCTACATACATGAGACAGCCCCAAGAACAGCAACCAAATGGAGATCTCTTGCAGTCGCTCAAGTACCACAAGGCACGGAGAGGATTGAGTTGAGTTGAGTTAGGCCTATGCATGTGGCAACTCCAAGGAGCAGACAGGTTTTTGTGCGAATTTGGAGATATGGGGATGGGCTAAATCTAAAAGAGAAATGGAATTATAGGCATTAGCGGCTCATCAGTGAAGGCAAAGTGTTCAAAGAACACAGTTATTTGTGTTGACCTCACGTAAGTTGACAAGTAGACAAATTACTGACATGCACTTCAAAAGATGATTGAAAACTTGCCTAATTATTTCTGATCTGAGCACTTTACAAATGAAGTGTAGTATATTGCCCCGAGGACCAGAAAATCTAAAGGTTATAGAAATAGGTAATGTAATCTATACCATCCATTTAGATTTAGGCTAGGATTCCAGTTGGATTTGGGCGTTACCACAAGGCCTATAAATAGTCTTTATAGGGCCCTTTGGCTTCTGTCCGCTTTCATTGACGGTGCCATTGCCAGGCGTATTCCCTATCCTTCGACTGTCTTCGCTAGCTGAGTGATGAGAGGCAAGGTGTTACTTCCTCGGTTTGCCCTCTCTCTATGCATTGACATAATAGGCCATACCAATTGATACGGCTTACACAACTGGTTGAATGTAATATTTTCGGATGAAATAATGCTTCTCAATGCTAGCTAAAGATAGTGATTACGAACAAACTCTTCTTTATTTTTAAAGGACTGCTTATGTCGTTTTCAGATAATATGTACTTTGACAATTTGTTTGTACAATATCAATAATAGACAGGATAAAACTATGTTCGAATTTTCATTGAAATGGTTCATTTTCACAACATTCTGCAAGAAAGCATTCTTCTATATATAAAATTCAATCCTTAACTTAGGTCTTAAGGCCTAAATATTATTTGAAAGTGCTCTTCTAGATCAACGCTAAATTTTCTTTTTACCATGTACGGTAGGCCTAAAGAAAGGCCTATTAAGGCTAGGCCTAGTGAGAGTGAGAGATGAGGGGTGATGATTCCATAAGACCTATTCAATCGTCAAGACGAGGCCCTATCGCACATCGTTGTTTGTTGTTGTGTGTGCGCTTGTTTGTGTATAAATCTTTAGGTATGGCTTGTGGCTGTGTTTATGTGTGCGCTGTACGTTTATAATGCGTGTTAAATCCCTTTCAATCACCATCCATAGGTTCTCCAATTCCTTACAGATTCTAGATCTAGTAGCCTCCTTGTGTTGATCTGTTTACCGCCTTTTCATTCTTTGGATAGAGTGTCTGGAAGCCTTTGAAAACTACGGTGTAGATCTATTACATGTAGTTAGATGGAATTAGATTATGTGATAATTTATTGATTGGCTGTATTAGACGTAGACCTAGTTGTAGATACTTTACAATTGAGTCATTTTAAGAAGGAATCGGCTAGACAATTCGTTACGTCGTCCATTTGGAGGAAGCTGAACGAAAAGTTAGAAATAAAGCAAAGTGGCCCAAATCAAGCACGTGATCTCGTAATCCAAAGTGGCAATGGAAACAAAAAATTTATGTATCGTGGTTTGACAAATTCAAAACTCTCTTTTGCAAAGGCCAACTGATCTCAAAGTAGCGTAATATGTTATTATGTATTATAATGTTTTGCCCTAAAATATATAACATTTTAAAATACTACGTACTGGTTTTAACGATGTAGCCTTATGTGTGATTGAATTTTTGGCAGCTTGAACACTGTTAAAAACTGCAGGAGCCGCCACTGTTATTAGGGTTAGTAGGAGTACGTGACACAGCCTACTTAGCCTATCCAGGGTTAGGGTACAGTCAAAAGCAATCGATATATAAATTTTTTTTGTTAAAAAGAGCCGACGTTTTGATACCCATAAGCATCGTAACTGATAATTAGCTATTTTACGCACGTGCTAAATTAGATCAAAGTGGTTGAAACAAAGCGATGCTTACGGTATCAAAAACTTCGGTTGTTTTTTGGTTTGTTTGTTGTTTTTTTTTGCCCCATCCGGCATTATTGAACTGGAGTAAAAATCTTCAAGCAGACTTCTCTTACTACAAAAAAAGCGAGAATGTTTTCTTATAGTCTGTGGGACGGAATATCTAATGTGTCATTCCGTTACGCACCACCAAGGGAAAAACGAACTTTTTGCATGACAGTTCTACTATCAATTGTTGACAAAAGTAACACGCGTTGTCATTGCAATTCCTGCACATTTTTGTGAAAATGATATCTAAAGCGGTGAGGAAATTAAAAAGTAATTTTGCAATTCTGAGGTCCCAATTGCGCGAAAGGGCTTAGCCGTGATCGAGTTCTCCAATAAAAAAGAGCATGGATATAATGTGATTGGTACAAAATGGCTGCCTTGGCAACAGATTATGCTACAATCACGTAAGTAAAGTAAAGTTAGTCCCGTACGCATGACTGGATGTAGGGGAATTAGGGGTAGAGCCCAAATTATATTAGGCATACGGCATAATGTGGTAGTTTGTCATTGCTTTCCACGCCGACTTTACTTTCGCCAAGTTTAGAAAGACCTAGCTACCCATTTATACTGCTGGTCACCGAAAAGAAAAAACCTACTGCCCGGCTGGGGATCTAACTCGGGCCACCTTGCATGGCACTCAGCCGCTCTACCTATACTGCTGGGTGAACAGGTGGCCCCGAAAAAAATTCCACTGCCCGGCTGGGTTCGAACTCGGGTCACCTCGCATGGCAGTCAGCCGCTCTACCAACTGAGCTACCGCTCCAGTTTTGGTACACAGTGGCCAAAAAGCAAATAGGCAACCACAAAATCTTTGAAGGTGTAGGATCTGAGGAGGTGTATGGACCGAGAAGCAAAGGCGCCTTACACTTAAAATCTTGTCTTATCCATTAGTTTTAAAGAATGGTTCTAGGTTTGGGGTATAAAGACTATAATCGAGGGAATTCAGATATAAATAGAATGAAGAATAGTATGTCACAAATGAGGAAGTCTGTAACAGAATTCGATCAGCTATTGGTGCCTATGAACCATTCCTTTCTAACTTTTGCCAGATGCCATATAGCCTCTGAAGGAAGGGATGGATGGAAAGAAATTGTCCGCAAGTCATTACTGGCTCCCCAACGATCCCTTCGGGTTATGAGATAGGCAAGAAGTAGAGGTATGAAGAATATTCTGACTATCGAATCTAAATCGTGTTCTAGGTCACGGAATGTACTTTTTCATTATTATTTTTCCCGTATCACCAAGTCACTTACAACCCGGTTCAAACTGAGTATCGTTATGGTAGCATATTGTACTTTAATCTGATTCGCAGGCGACTGTAAGTTTGTTTTGTATGTATAGGAGGTAAGAGAGAGAGAGAGAGAGAGAGAGAGAGAGAGAGAGAGAGAGAGAGAGAGAGAGAGAGAGAGAGAGAGAG
>JAOYNN010277392.1:0-10270 GCA_025770095.1 Goniobranchus kuniei
TTCCACGCCGACTTTACTTCCGCCAAGTCTAGAAAGACCTAGCTACCCATTTATGCTGCTGGGTGAACAGGGGGCCCGGAAAAAAACCCACTGCCCGTCTGGGGATCGAACTCGGGTCACCTCACATGGCAGTCAGCCGCTCTACCAACTGAGCTACCGGGCCACCAAATTCAACATAGCAATTTCAAATGTCCTCGAAAGCAAATGAGGCTAATATTGGTTAAAATTCCGGTAGAAGATAGTTAGACACCTGACTTGTTAAAATGAAAAGATTTGTGTTAAATATATCTAGTATATTTTTCATATCTTATAGGCCTATTTCAACATTTCGTTATTTTATCTTGTAAAGGCCCTTAACCACTTGAGTGCTCATATAAAATTAGGGGTGGTTTTGAGAATGTTACATAAAACTGGGTATTAAAATGAAAATTGAATAATAGTCATTCAAAGAGTTATAACTCCAAAACTATGAGACAGAAGTAGATAAAAGTATACATTTTCTGAAAGAGAAGAATCTGAAGAATAAATCTAAGATAATAAGAAGTAAGTTCAGTAAAAATTATGGGATGTGTCAGGGGAGATAATCAGTTGAAAAAAATTTTTGTTACTAACAAATTATTACTGTTTTCTTTTTTTTTTCTTTTAAAAAAAAAAAAACATTGAAAGGGAATATGACTAACTTGGTAGGTTTATATATATCACTGAAACATAAAAAAAATGTACTCACAGTTAGATGTTGATGTTATTTGCCTTGTGATAAGGTACAAAGCACTCAGGGCAGAGGGTGACTTTACAGAAGGAGCACTGCCAGACCGTCTTCTTGTTTTTCTGTCTGTGCTGCATGCACATTCTCCTCAACTTATCCTCATTTCTCACAAGCTGATGGTTCACCGGCACTGTAGCAACATCATGGACAGGTGGCTGGACCGTGGCAGCACCATGCTCTTCATGGACAGGTGGCTGGACCGTGGCATCACCATGCTCGGCAATAGCTCTAAACTTCCTCTTGCGAGGGGTTTTTGAAGGTGCATAGGTGCTCATTAGGCTTTCCAGGACTTTGATTGAAAATTGAAGCCTGGAAAGTTTCTTTCCTCTACAGTGTTCCTTGTATATAATGAAGGAATTCAGAAGAGCCCTGCCTATCAGAGAAAATACTAGCTTTTTTGTCCACTTTAGGGTGCGTCGTTCCGACAAATAAGCATAAAGACGTGCATCAGAACAGTCAACACCTCCCATAGCAGAGTTGTAGACTACTACAGACTTGGGTCTTCTCTTTTCAACTCCCCTACTTGTCCTTGTTGTAATGAAACCAGCTGAAGCTTCTGTAGAAAGCAACACAGGCCTCTTCCCATGGTCTTTGTAGGCTACACACAGCAAAGGTCCTTTCCGCCTTTCACAGACTTCGCCTGGGCGTAATTTTTCCTTCAGCAGCTGCTTTGGAAGCCCCTTTCTATTACATCTAACTGTCCCTGTTGCTGTGGTTTTGAGTTGGTATAAGTCCATAAACAATTTAGGAGAGCTGAAATAATTATCAACTCCTAAATGATATCCTTGATGTAACATATCCGATTCACGAAGTAATCGCATTACGAGGGAATATGTGACACCTTCTTGAGCCAAATCCTCTTCATGAGCACCTTTGAAAACCTCGAACATTGAAGTGTATTGTGTCTCCGAGTCGCATACACACCACAACTTGAGGCCAAACCTAGCGTGGTGTTTGTTTGGCATGTAAACTCGAAGATGTGGTGTGCGTCCTCTGTATCCAACCATGCTTTCGTCTATAGCAACATTTTTGTGAGGGCGATAGTATTTTAGAAACACTCTCCTCATGTGATCAATAACTGGCTGTGCCTTATATAATTTATAATTGGGATCATCAGGGGCTGGCATGTTTAGATTATTGGAAAAATGAATAAATTTCAAAAGTAGTTGAAAACGGTCCCTGTTCATGTGATCGACGAACCACGGAGTGCTTTGACTTTCGTCGGCAGTATTCCAGTACGAGGGGATGTTAGCTTTCTTTATAATTCCCATGTTGATAACAATGGCTAGAAAAGCTTTCATTTCCTCCCTTGTTGTGTGCCCTTGTCTTATCCAGGCATGAATCCTGGAACTTGGCTTTTGAATAAGGTACTCCTGATGTTGGTCTATCCATTGATCCGAATAACGATTAGTTTCCGTGACAAATAAATCAATCAACTCATCTGTCAAAAGCAACTGAAAATACTCAACTGGTGTGGCAGACTCTGCTGAAAGATGAACCCTTGGGCCAGGAACTGCAGTGAATGGTAAAGGAGCAGGCCCTGTATCTTCTCCAATGATAGATGTCCACAGGCCAAATGTTGCAGCAGGATCATCCTGAGTTTCAGAGTCATCCGAGTCATGAGTGGATTCTGGAAAATAGATAAAAAATCAAGTTGTAGAATTAGATCTAGGCCTAGATCTAGACTAGCTATACCACTATGCTTATGACTCTTCAACTGATCAATAAATGTCTAATTTTACAAAGAATTACAGTGAATATGTTATTCCTACAATGCAGGAATGCTTATAATCTCACAAACTGAAATGTAAACATGAGTTCCTGTCAAGATGACTTTCAATAATTTTCAAGAATGAGTCAACATTTTCCGTAAATCTCAGTTTTGCTATTCATGATTGTCTCTTCTTTTACATTCTTCAGTCAATAAACAATGGATTACTTCTCTACAAACGACATAAATACACTTCAATTGGTTGATAAAAGTAGTGTCTTACCTTCATCACTTCCTGATTCAGATTGTGAAATCTCCTCTTCACTTGTAACATCGTTCTCAGACTCAGAATCACTCATTTTTCTCCTTTTTCTGCTTGTATGAGCAAACAAAACTGTTACTAAGTTTCAATTTACTGTGAGGCAGAAGCTGACAGTCACAGCAGTAAATTACCGCTGCCTTCATGCCTTCGTACTATCGCTATATTGATGCGGACGAATGTGTCCGTAAGCACATGACGTAACGGACGAAATCGTCCGTAAGCACTCAAGTGGTTAAGAATGTGGTTAAATGATCATAATCATAGATCCAATGTGATACTCTTTCTTTCCCCGTACTTTACATATCCATGCTTTTAAATAAGGAGTACGGTTTGAACAGTTTTTGAACATATCAAAGATGACCCAGTTGAAGAGTTGAAAAAGAGCCCTAAAACATTAAGTAAACCAAACCATTACACTGAATGGCCCCGAGTTGTACTTTCTGAACTGTTGTACAGCGCTTTGAGCACATTAGTGCTGTTGGGGAACACTTGTACAGCGCTTTGAGCACATGAGTGCTGTTGGGGAACACTTGTACAGCGCTTTGAGCACATTAGTGGATTTCTTCTTCTTCTTTAGGTACCTTGTCTGAAACAGACATTGGCAATCATGTTCCTCTACTCATACCTGTCCTCAGCCAACCTTATAAGTAGTTGCTACCATTCTATATTGCCCATGAATTAAGACTTTCAATAAAAGTCATTCTCTGTCATCCTCTACTGCATTTGCCTTCGATTTTCCCTGTTATGGCTAGATGTTCTAAACCCTTGTGACGGCAAATGTGTCCTAAAAATTGTAGTTGCCTCTGCCTAATGGTTTTGATTAATGATCTTCCAAGGTTAGTGGATTTAGTGCTCCATACAAGTTTAAAGTTCAGCTCAGATAAGGCTAATCGTCTAGGCCCAGAAGAAAGTGAGGAAGTGGGTTGTTAGAGACCATTCAGTTCCAATCTCATGTTTCTATCGACTTTCTCTTATATTGATATCTGTAAACTTTTACATTGATATATCAAATGTGCACTGTAATGTTGTAGTGAGGGGGGTGTTTCTGTGGGTTTCCCCCCCACCAATTATGATCTTAGGGAATCATATCCAACTGTTCAATGCTATGTAAGATTTTTTGCCTGGTGATGATATGTGCATCTGTTCCTATTTTATGTAATAGAACTGATTCTATTTCTAATATGTAGGCCTATGACCTGACACTAATGCTTGTGTATGCAAACCATGTGATATTTATACTACTATTTAGAGCCATTGTAAGTTATTGTACATTCTTTGCCATTTGGATATATATTATAATGTGCTTGCTGTTTGTCTCGAGTAACATAATTGAAGATATTATTGTAGTTGTGAATTAGTGTTGTGTGTGAGATTTTCAATCAATGAAATTAAGCATTTACAATATATAATTTTGCTGTGCGAATGGTGTATGAACAAAGAACAAATTACTAAATTATTATCCATCTCTTCTACATACGTTTATAGTGTATATTTGTATGAGTTTTTTTGTTTGGTTTTTTTTTTTTATTGTATTGGGATCAGTGTTGAAGGCAATCTGTTTAAGTTGTGCGCAGGTCTGGGTGTAGTTGTTTCATCATGCCTTTTGTTGAATCATTGTTTATTATGCATCATCTTAATCAATCATATCATACAAAATGGCTCAGATAAATTATTGCTCCTTGATTTCTTAAGCTTTTAATCCTGATTTTCCTCTACCCCTCATAAAATTTATTACTATTGATTTGAATTTTATTGTGAAAGTAGTGAATAGAAGAGGCTTTTTAGCACTGTTGCAATTAAACCAACTTGGGTGATTGAATGAAGTAAGAGACTGAGATAAAAAGAGACTTTGGGGGAGGGAAGGGATGAGAATTTTTGGTAAATGCCTTTGCACAGCTTTATCTTTGAGCAAGATATTAAAAACTTGATTTGGGAGAAATTCCACGAGTTGTGAAAAAACAAAAAAGCAGCCCTTTTCACCATATTTATTAGGATTACATATCCTAAGGCAGGCACCATGGGGAATTTGCGTGCAGTGACGTCTGTTTAAGATAAACCCCTTCTGACCAGATCTTCTTCGGTAATATTTATCTTAAGTGAGGGTTGGCTAAAAGCCCTTTGCCTGGATTTAGATCTATTGAATCTTCTCAACCTTTGCTTTCCATTATTATTGTTATTCTGGGGTTTAACATCTCTTTTCAACATCGTTGTTTATTTCAAGGACATTGTTATATTTTGACATGTTTATGTGCTGCCATGCATGAGCCATGAGGTGTAGCACAACTGGTATGACTCACCCTGTCATAGTATACTTACACCACACCAACCAGTCTTAGAACTGCTCTCATAATTCAGAGTGCCAAGCAAGACAGTAAATTGCCAATTTTACAGTCATAGTTATGATTTGGCCACGGATGGAACCCACAACCTCTCAGTCCCGAGGCAGATGATGCTCTCTACCACTGGGCCGTTAAGGAAGAGAAGGGACAAGAGATGGCTAGTGAGGGAGAATCCCAGCAAGAAGTGGCCATCCACCTATCCACTGGCCATCTGGCCATGTTTACAGGGTGTTTGTTTGACAACAAAGAGTGGTGAGGATCTTCACCAAATCTTAATGCTTGTGAACATTCAGGTTCTATCATAAAAAGCAGAGTGGAGGAAACCATTATGAACTTCAAAGACAATCTCCACACTGCTATTGTAAGGATTTTCGATGGCAAGGAAGTTGAAACTGAACTTTTCATTTCCCTTCTGGAGTCGTATTATGCTTGACTAGATGCTGTCAGGAAAGCTGGTGGTAAACACAGTAAATAATGAATATGTTTGAAATTTTGGGTTTGAGATTAGAAAGAGTCTATGTCAAAATGTATGTTGTTGGTTTTGTGTCAGCTGTTCTGGGTTTGTCTGGCTATGTGGGGGGCTAATGTATCGAACACCCTGTAAGGAACTCATGTGGAAAGAAAGGCCACAGCGGCTGACGAGTTCAGTATATGCAAATGGAGAGCGATTTGCATTTATTTTAACCGTACTTGAATAGTAGACGATGTATAGGCAAAAAAAATTTTTAATGGACTGCACGGATGCTTTTTTGAATGAGATTTTATCTTAAGCGAGTTTATCTTATGTGGACTTCACTGTACTATGAATTGTACCAGTTAGACGATAATCCAATCGCTGTTGAGCATTTATTCCATGACTGAGTGTGTGCTGGCAATGCTGTCAAGATTATATTTTAAATTTAATATCTGTTATGATTTTCTCCATTACTGTAACATTCCCTTCCCTCTCCTCTAAGCCACGTCTCCCATCTCTTTGGTGTACCTTCCTGCTGAAGATTGAGTTGGAAAAGCCTACAATTTCTTTCAAAGCTAACTTGGAAATCAACAGGTTCAAATTTGAATGATCTGTATTGAATTGTTAGTGGGTAGAATTCTGGCTCTGAGCAAGATGGTCCTGCGAACACATTGAGCTGTGCCTGTTGGTGGTTTTGACAGTCCATATATATACATACATATGTTTATTGTAACTTGACTTGACTTAAGACCATGTACTGGCATGATTGACAGTTTTCACATCTTCATTTTCAATCGGACTCTTCTTGATAGTGACCGTCACTTTTGTCTATTACAGGAGTTGTTTCTTAGTTCCTCTAGGTATTATTCGATGTTGGTATGTGAGATCATTGTTTAGTGTGATTGGGAGGACTATGACAGGTCTTCCTCTATACTTTTAGTTGATTGTGAAATGACAGTATTAGGTGCATGTCAATGTCAGTCTACTATGACAGCAATTTCTATAAACAATGAATAATGACAATAATAATTATAACAATAAAACCCTAGTCAGAGTAGCACAGTGTAGGATTGTTCCATATTGTTATTGTTTTGTAGCATAGTATATCTGTAGTTCATAGGGACAAAGTATACGTATACCTTTAGTATATAAGAAGAAAGATGTGGATGGCAATGGCATAAATGATAATGACTGATATATTTATAGATTTACATTTTGCATTTCCTCACATCTTACATAAACTACTACCACTACTACTGCCTAAGACTACTACTATTATTATTATTACTTCCCTTTTTTTTTTATCACCACAGCAAGTTTGCTTTATTCAGTCTTAGTTTAATGTTAATGTAAAATTTATTTACTTAATATGCATTGTGTCCTATAATCAATAAATTCAATGTGTCTACCAGGGAGTTTGAAAATTCATGTGATGAATGACATTCTCTGACAAAATTTACCAATGTGTGAATGAATGAAAAAAATAGCGGAATCCACTTCAGATAAAACTCGTTCAAATTGATCAATGAATTTATCTTAAGTAAGGTTTATTTAACCCTGCTGAAGCAAATGCCATTCATATGTGTCATGGTGCAGTGCAGTCTGAGAAGCATGTAGGTAGTGAATTTAGGACGTAGGTAGTGAATTTAGGACGAGAGAGAGTGGAAACACTTTGTCTTTTGGTCATTGACCTAGCCCTTCTTTAATTGAAAATTTGTATGCTCCTTAAAAGGAAACTGACCAGGAAGTTATATATTTATTTAAAACTTGAAGTAGAAGAATAGCCAATGAGATTGCAAGTTATTTTAAGTTCATATGCAGTCGAGTACTTTCTTTATAAACCATCCTTTGTGAGCTTGTGACCTAGGGATAGGCCTATACGTGTTTACCTTAGCAAGTTTGTCTTAAGTGAACACGTAGAAAGAATTGAAGGACTATGCATTCCATTCTACAGCATACTACCGTTACAAAATTAATATTATTATGGTGAAAAACAAAACATTGCACAGGATGATGAAAAGATTCAATATAGTAGATTTTATTCTTTTTTTCTACCAAAATATATATATATATAAAGAACTCGCATTGTTTTTGTTTGTTGATTTTTTTTTAAGAAAACAAAATTCACAAAAATATTTAACTTGCATCACAACACATGCCATCTGTTCATTTCTAGAGGAGAAAAAGTTTGGGTTTTTTTTTAATTATCGAAAACAAAATTTCTCAAATGAAGCATTCTTAATTCTTTCACAAAAGATATTTTTTTATCATATAGAGAAAAAAAAAGGACTGACTTCAAATCAAGAACAGAAACAAAAACCCAAAATTGCACAGAGAAACAAGAGGTGTTCAATGTCACATATAAAATGTTTCAATTCTGAACCTTGAAACTCAAATTTCCATTTTTCATTATCTTCAACTCAGGACATAAGTAAAATCAAACTAAAACTACAACAATAAACAATTAAGACAAAAAAGATGAGGAGGAAGAAGAAGAAAGAGAAGGAGGTAGAGGCGAAAGATAACTTGTATAAAAATGGTAAAAGATGAAAGCAGATGTTTACACCAATTTAGAATCTCAACCCCAATATCAATTGTAGAAGCACACATGTAGGCCTACATGTAGAACCCTTCCAAGCCAAAGAACAAATCTCCTTTTAACTGTTTACAGACTTTTTTCAGTGCCAAAACTTTTTACAATGTTACTTGACAGTGACAATAATATTATATAATAACGCCTATTTGATGTTTTAGGGGTCTTTTCGACTACACAGGTAATCTCAGCACACATGGAAAAAGGCTAGCTTAAAGTAAAAGATAGAACAGAAGTAGTAGAAAAGATTTTCAGTTGAGGAAAAGAAGTTGCTACAAAGGGAAACAAGCATTTAATATAATGCTTAACTTGAGAGAAATCATAAGAAATATTTTAGAGGTATAGATTGTTATATATAAACGTTATTCAAATTTCAGCACATTGATTTAACTTAATGATTTTCTTTGTAATGAAATTTGAAAGGACAGTGAGTTGGTCTCACATATTAAATTCACTTTGTATCAGTGGTTGGCACTAAAAGAGAAAAAGAAGTTAACACATCATTGATGAGAACTAGCAAATTTAAAATAGAATGAAATTAAATTATGTCCTTGGTTCCCTACTAACTATGCCTGATACATTTGGTATGTCTACGCTAACAGACATTGCAAAAAAACAACAACAAATCTCTTTCTCTGACTCTTATACTGAAACCCAAAAGACAAGTCTAAACAGACAATCCAACAACAATCTTCACTTCACCCTCAAATTGAACACTGACTGTGAATGAATGAATGAATTAATTAATGGAATCCAGTAATTCACTCTATTTACAAGAAGGATGAAGAAGTATGTGGTAAAGAATTTATGCAATGTAAGTCGTAAAACACAAAAGAATGTAGTTTGTTCTAGAAGATAAATTTGTCACATGCGATACTTATCCCTTTATATATTACAGTCAAAATTATTTGGTACAAAAAGTAGAACTGAGTATGTTCCATTAGCACAAAGGAAACACGCAAAGCAAAAATATAACAGCAACTAGAATCAACAAGCTTTTTTTTTTTGTTGTTTTGCTTTTCAGGAAGGATTTTCAAAATGAATACAAAATAAAGCTTCAAATCACTTTAAAATATAACACTATTCTTATTTTTTCTCTGTTTTTTGTTGGTTCATAGGAAGAACTAACCACCATAGCATTTTTTTTTCAAAAAGATTAGCCTATATCAACATTTAATAAACATAATGAATGTTTGTTTGTACTATAACTTTAATGGAATGATCAAGAGAAAGGATAAATTCAAACTGACATTTACACTTTAAAACATCTGAAAAAAAAATAAAAGGAAAAGACAACAAAAAAAAAGAAGAAAGAAAAATGCTTTCAAAGGTCCAAAGAAGGACTTTGGCACCATAAACTACATTACTTGTATTAATAATCATAATAATATAAAAATCGTTTGACACTTCAGGGCACCAAATGCAGAGAAAACGTTAGGAAACTTTAAGAACAATGGAAATCATGAAGTCTAAGTAAGAGGTCAAAGGGTGCTTCTGATTAAGTTTAAGGAACAACTCAGAATTCACAATTGACAATTTCCACTTCATCCCTTTTCTGTGATACATCATGAAAATTGTGTAACGCCCTTGTATAAAATGCTTGAACCAATTGCCCTTGGATTTTGAAATGGATGGCAACAACATGGAAAGTGTCTTTTCTATTATCTTCATCTATCAGTATTGTTTGTCAAACAAAGTAGACATCTATTTCTGAGATTCTATTCCAGTTTTTCCCTCCACAGAGGGTTGCTATCATCTGCTGGTGCCAGCTCCTAAAAAATTAACTGTACATATTCCCAAAACCCTAATCCTACCGTAAAGATACGTCATTTGAATGTCTCATCTATTGGAGATGGGCAATTGTTCCACATGTCGGGTGCAAGTTTCTCCATATAGAATTTTAACACAAATTGAAATCTTGGATATCTTGGGGAATAAACTTAAAAACTTCTGCTCAAACTAAAACTTTCTTCCCATCATTAGCCGACTTACTTGCTGCTGACTGCCATGTGAGGTGGCCCGAGTTCAATCCCCAGCCAGGCAGTGGTTTTTTTGGGGGGCCCCTGTTCACCCAGCAGTATAAAT
>JAOYNN010277503.1:0-10267 GCA_025770095.1 Goniobranchus kuniei
GCGAGAGAGAGAGAGAGAGAGAGAGAGAGAGAGAGAGAGAGAGAGAGACAAGGCAGTCAGAGAGGGACAGACGGACAGACAGACTGACACAGGTGACAGAAGGAGACAGGAAAGGCACAAACACACAAAGATATACACAGACACACATATGCATTCTGTCATACTAACAGACCACACAACAGACATTGAAGCCAAATAGTATTTCTTCATTAGGAGAGGGAGAAACAAGACGTCTTTCCATTTCACCACCAAGGGTGCTTCCACATTGTTAGATTAGATCGATCTACGTCTAGGGGTCTAACAAGTAATGTGGTTGTAATGTTTGTAAGTCTACAACTCATACAAATGTTGGAAAACAAAAGTAGCTCCACACTGAAGAACAAATGGCTCAGAATAACGACTGCTAGTCATCTTGGGGCGTCTCATGTATCACTTGAGGAACGACGATCATCCTTTTGAAAGGAATTATCTACTCAGGTTGTAGTGCATTGGTTTTCAGTCTAAAGACAGAAGGTGCCAACACAGTGGTCATGGGTTCAGATTCCAACAGGTACAAGAATTCTTTTTCCTAACGTTCTTTTCTTTGCATTGTCTTGTCACTTTTTCTATTGGGGGTTTATTCACTACCGGTTCTGTTCCTAACGGTTATAGTTACATGTATTGAAACCCTAAAATCTTACTGTTTCTGCAACAAAAAGAGATGTGACATTACCTTTAACGCAACTATAGAAAAGAGTGAAAGTTGTGTGCAGAATTGATTTCAAGCTGAATGCTTACAAAGTAACTCTGATATAATGTTTCGATAAGGAAAACAAACTAACATTTATTTACATTTTCACTTTGACGTTCACAAATAATAAAAATGGTTTTAATTTCAATCAACAGTTATCAAAATTTATTAAAATAAAATGCTATACTTGTGGACAATAATCACAATAATCTAAAGCTAATAATAATACATGTACTAGTACAATAATGGTCAGTATAGATCATAGTGTCTAATTAAAAGTTTACAAACATTGTACATAATAAGCATAATAGCCTACGAGCACTACATATTATAACTCCGGGAGTGCCCTAATCTGAATTTGATGTCTACTTATGATAATTTTTTCATCCAATGTTTCTTCATCCAAATAAAATTCACTGGTTAATTACAACAGACTTGGATCATCACCAAGAGCTATCTCTGACATCCTCTAACTGATTGACTCATCTAGACTCAGCATTACTGTCAATGCACTTACTTTCTTGATGATTTGAAGAAGGTGTGTACAGACTGTAAAACACGCAGTGAATTGAAGCCATCATTATTCAGCCCTAACAACACAAATCTGATCAAGGCTCCTCAACCCTTCGAAAGTTTGGGTGTGAATTTCAAAGTGTCACTGCCATCTGCTTCAATGAACACACACCTTCTGACTGTCCAGGTGAGTACTCAAACTTTCTTCCTGCCTTCCCACGTGCAGATTTGAGTGCCTCAACAATCATCAAAGGCATCTGCCATTTGTTTTCTCTCTTTGGGATGCCATCCTTTGTACATTCCGATAGTGGAGTCCTATTCATGTTAAAAGAGATCAAAGACTTCTTGCACAGTAAAGGGATAGCCACAAGCCATTCAATACCTTACAATCCTCGAGGTAATGGTCGGGTGGAGCGTCTAAATGGAACACTCTGGAAAACAATAACATTGGCCCTGAAGTCGCATGGGTTGTGTATTGATGAGTGGGAGCTTGTTCTCCATGGTTCTCTCCACTCTCTTAGATCACTGCTTTCTACAAGCAATAAATGAAACTCCTCATGAGCGAATCCTTCACCACGACAGAAAGTCAACAACTGGTACCATTCTCCGAGCTGGCTCACAATGTCTGAAACTGTACTCATGAGAAGGAAAATTAGAATATCGAAGTATGACCCCTTATTGGATGAGGTTGAGCGGTTGGATTAGAATCCTTTGTATGCTTATGTCAGACTTCCAGATGGAAGGGAAACAACAGTGACTCTAAGCCACTTAGCATCATCTGGAAATGCTAAAACACATAAATCTGTGCCAAGTGAAGTCATGCACAATGACACCATTCCAAATGAAATAACTCATAATCCTGTGCCAAACAAAGTTACTGCAAAGGACACAAATGAGAGTGAACAAGCTGGTAGTGAAACACAAAGCAGTTGTGAACCTCCTCATGTGTCTCAATATGAACTTCAGGATACAGAACTGCCATAACAATAACAGGCTCTCATAATAACATTCATTGTGGACAATGTTTTCCAAACCATTCATTTTTAGGTGAACAGCAAAACTTTGTTGGAAATGAGAAGGCAGCCTCTGCTGGAATAAAATCTCATGCTAAGCGATGCCCTTTTACCAAAACCAAGGTGTATAATTTACTAAATAGGGAGGCATAATTTAAAGAAGAACTGACAAAAAATACTACTTTCATGTCAACATTCAACCTCTATGTTACTCTATGGCCCCATTTTTACAAGGAGAGAAGAATGTTATTAACGGTATATATTTTGATTGTGTCCAACTAGTTTAAGGCTTATATATACACTTATATGTTGTAATGCATTGTCCTGTCACTGCATCTGTTTGGCTAACATTTTTTTCTTTATTTGTGTCTTTTTAGGTCTTACATCTGTAAAAAGTGGATTAATGCCTAATTTCAGGCAAGATCAAACATGTCAACTTCTCCCTCCTTTATTTCAATGTAAGATTATCTTGATTGTCTAAAATCATTGACTAAATGTATCCCCATTGAGCCTTTACAATACACTATACCTTGAAATAACTTCTACAGCTACATGCCCTCTATGGTACAGGAAAATTTTATAAATAAATTGAAGAACAAAAGGGAAGTATAAGTTAAAGAAACTGTCAAACTACTACATGTAAACAACATAAAAAAGATTCAAGATAATAGAATTCTATCATTATGTCCAATAAATACAAATTTACAGACATCTCTTGTGGAGACCTAGAGATATTAAGAGAGAAACTCAATTTCAGATTTCATTACTAAATGAGGGTGGTATAATGGAGAACTCATGCTTAAGTGTCAAAAGATCTATTAAGTCTAAACATCACCAATAACTAAATATTTCTTTAAAAACTCATACATGAAGCTGTTTTTGTATCAAGTTGTACAGCTTATTTTAATCAACATAATTTATATAATTCATCTCTGTTATGTGAGATTTTATTCTTTTATCAGGCTAGTCAGAACGACCTAACATTCAGGAAAAGCAAAACAAAAAACCAAACAAAAGGGGAAAAAAATAAAGAAAGAAACAGTTTACTTTTCTACAAATCGAAGGATTCAGTTAGATCACATTGTAAGTTTGGCAAACTTTCTTTCGAACTGAAGCATGACTAAGAAAGTGTTTGATAAACTCCAATTTGGTAAAAAAATTACAGATTACAAGTTTCAAAGTAAGAATATAATCTTCAACATACATTGAGCACATTTTAATTAATTGTATAGCCCAATTTTTTGGAGGGTATTATCTTTGGCAATTGTTCTACAGATGAATTACCATCTCCACTTTCACCACTTGCTAAAGGCTGAAAATCATCTGAATAATTACCTGAATTGCTAGACAAAGAAACAAGAACATTCTCAGGATCTGATGGTATGTAGGAGCTAACAGAATCAGTGTGTACTGAAGTCTTAAAATCCAAGATCTGCCGACGAGAACGAGGTGTATGCCTTTTTGGACTTGAATTACCAGACCTGGGTGTAATAGTGCCTCGAGTGTTTTTATGAATGGGCTCCAATTCATGTGACTTCCTATTAGTTGTAACTTTGGGAGTGCTTGGCCTTGAGGAAGATGGAGATATCTGACCTTTGGAGAGAGACATTGAAGGGAGGTAGCTCAGAGCACCTGCATCAAGTTTAGTTGTAGATCGTCGAACAGATGGAACGGGTGAATTTTCAGATAACTGGGGATTAATTACAGGAAACTTTTGGGATGTTTGAACAGACACCATAGAATGAGCACCAGAGTTAACAGCATGAGATTGGTTCTCTTCCTCACTCATGAGACCCTGAAGCTCAGGTTCATCAGTAGAATGGAACTGGCGGGTGTCATAATCTGTTGACTGCAAAACACGTGACTCATTTTGTTCCTCTGTCATATTTTTAGACTGACGAGTTGATTCAAGTGGAGAGTTCTGATCACCTTCTACCGATAAATTCAAAGATCCATTTGGATTGCCTTCAATAGATTCTGGTAGTGACATTTCCCTTGATACATATCTTGGAAAATTGAGTTCCTGAACAGTGGGCTCTCCTTTAATGCTATGATCAGGCAAGGGAATATCATCTTCTTCACTGTCATCATTCATGACTCTGTCTTCATCGTCACTAATAGTGGCATTGTCATCAATGCCTTGATCAGCCGATGGAAGCCGGACTTCAATGGAACGACTCCTAGAACTTGGCAGATCACTACGAGCACTCATACCATCTTCATAATCTGAAAGTAAGGAGAATCAAAAGGTATACATCCAAACTCAAGGACACATGAATATTTACCAGGGATATAATATATGTATGAAAAAAAAGTTTCAAAGATCAAGCCAAAGTCCAAAGAGAAGAATCCTACAAAATTTTGCATGTTTCATTAATGGTTAACGAATTAAAATGTAATGGGTAAAAAAAAGTCTGCCTTCCGTAATAAAACAAAGCAATACTACAAACAAAGGTTAAAGTAGTGTTGAATTGTGAAAATGTCATATATACAAATGAATCTCTACAATTAATGATGAATGAATTAAAAAGCAATGGATAAAAAAAGTAAGTCATGACTTTAAAATGTACAGTGTCCCACCAATAATTTCAACAATCAATCCCATTTTGCCACAAGGACTTTTACGAATGTGAAACTTTCATGATATTTCACCAATAGCAATGATATAGCAAAAAAAATTCCAATCACAGTAGTTTCATAATGCTGGAAAAAAAAAAGAGATTAGAGCTGGAATTACAAGGTACAAACATAAGACAAAATGTCAACATGTTTAAAACTGTTTTATAGTAGTGAGGTTTCTTGTATTTTGAAATATAAGTTAACTCATTTGAGGCTGGGCATTTTGTTAACATTGACAAATCAGATGTCCATTCACAATCGTGATCATAGGTAGATAGAGTGTGTCATTAAGAAAGTTTCTTGTCTAAATCTTTTCAAGAAAGTCCACACTGGAGAGAGAAAGATGTGCTTCATAGTAAAATGTTATGTTCACAGAATAGGAGAGAGGTTTGGATCTCCTAAATGTGTCAGGGGATTTGATCCACGAGGACTCTTCTATGGCCCACTTGATGACGATTATTGGTTTAATCAACCAGAATGATTAATTTAAAATCTTGCAAAATTAAGGGGTGGGAGGTATTTTCACCACAACACTTTGATCTTGGCCAAGAGGCAGGAATGGGAAAAATGAATAGACCTTTTAAGAGCTTTTATATAGTGCTAAATCCAATATGTATGTGCTTGAAGGGCTGTAAATATGTTCCCCGACAGGCCTTTTCCAACCAAATATCTTTTCAACTCCATGTGGAGAACCCAAAGATGCCGCCATTTTACAGGCACATTTACTTTGGCATACTGACAAGATCCTCTCCTGCCAATGGTCGGGTACTCAATAACACCTTAGTGGGGTGAGGAAAATGTGTGTACATAGCCTTTCCCAAGAACTAAACAATGTCCTGTCTCGGCCTGGATTCGAACTCAGAACCTCGTGGCTACGAGTTGAACACATTGACCCCACACCCATGCTACCATACAAGGGCCTGGAAAATGAAAAGACTGCAAAAAATTAAATTTTATCAAAAAGTCTTTTACATAATAGATTCATGTATAACTAATATTTCACCATGGCATCTATATGAAACTGAAGTTGAAACAGCTGAAATATTCAAATAAAAGATAATTTACATAGGTCTACAATGTACGCTTAGTGAATAAATGCTCTAATGCTTGGAAAATTAACTCACCGTTCATCCTTTGGTCTTCCAATGAGGGAGATGTAATCCCAAACATATGTCTCTCTAAAGGCACTGGTTTCTTCTTTATAAGCAGTTCATCTGAATCTGATGAATCTTCAAAACCTTGATCTTTCTTCCGAGGCAAGGTATGTTTCGGATGAATTCTGCGTTGTGACCTTGATGCAGGACTTTGGTCAACTGATTTATGAATAGAAGATCTTATAGATGACCTGGAGGTTGGATGCTGTTTTTTGCGATCAATGACAATCTTCTTTGCCTGTCTCGTGGTAGGTGGGCTTTTCTCAGATATCCCAGGCTTGATTACATGGGTCTTTTTAGGTGATGGGAAAGATTTCTGCTGTACATTCTGATGCTTCCTATCTGGCTCAAGAGTTGATTCATATTCTTCTACTTCACTTGCTACATGTCGCAGAGTGTCTCCTCCTGCGGTGCTATTAAGTTCCATCTCAGCCAGTCGCCGAACTTCAGTGAGAGTATCTGAGAAATTTGTAGCATTCAATTCATCTAGTTCCTTGGTGCCTCTTTTCTCTTTTTTTGACTTCATACTGACTACATCTTTCTCAACATTTCTAAGCCATGTTGGATTGACCTTTTGAAGACGAAGTCTTTGAGTATTTGTTAGTCCATAAACTAATTTAGATTTTCTCTTTGCATTTTCAGCCCGCTCTAAAGGTGTCTGTTTTTCCTTTGGTAAAGTCTTCTTATCTTGCTCCTTTTTCTCCAATTGCCCTTCTTTCCTTTCTTCCTGTACACTTTTGTGAGAGCCATCTACCTTCTTAGTTAAAGCTGAAGCAACAGCAGCAACAACTGAGGGTGCATCTATTTCTATCTCCTGTCCAGTTCTTTTTTTCTCCTTCATGACTTGATCCTCCTTTTGCTTCCTACTCTCTGGGTATTGTATTCTTCTTGAAACATCCAATAAAAATTGAGGGTCTTGAATGCATGCCAATTCATTAATGAGAGCTGACAGAAGTGGAAATACAGTTTCTTTCCTAGGTGCCACGGATAAACCATAAACTTTCTCTCCAGATCTTGCTTGAGGAATATGTTTCTTTGACTCTTCCTCTACATAAAGATTTTGTTTTTCATTTTCATGCCTTGATTTCTGACTTACCTTAACAATGATGTCTCCTTTATCTTCTTTACAACTGATATCTTTTTTGCTTAAACCATAACCATCAAAACTATCAATATCAGATAGATTTTCAAAAGACAGATCTTCAGGCTCATAGTTCTGTCTGTCAATTTGAACAGGTGGAGCCCCTTCGCTGTTGTAAAAGAGAGGAGGTGGACAAACAATATTATTGATGATAATGCCATCATCTTCAATTTTCATGTCTCTTCTCTCTACCCACTTTTTAGCACTATTTTGGGACTCTTTCATTATTTTTCTCTTCTCAGTTTGTGTGGAAACAGCATTTTTGACTGGATTAACATTAGGCTCATATGACTTTTCAATATTTTCTTCCAATAGATTTACATGCACAGCTTTCTCTTCAAGTTCTACTGTTTGTAAAAAGCCATCTTGTTTCATAATTTCAGTCATTGAAAATGAATCTCTGACATCAACAATATTGTTGTGCTCATCAATTTTCTTTTTTATGTCTTCTTCCCCACATTTGTTAAGATCCATCATTTGTTGAATTTTTCTTTCCTCATCAGTAATTTGCTTATGAGAAACTCTTTGAGCCAAATCTTCACGCAGAAGGTGCGGAATAAGACTTGGCCCCAGGCACAAAAGTCGAAAGCCAAGCACGATGTAACCAATCTCTTTACCCATCAAGTTGCACAATTTGAACAGACTTTTGTCTCCATGAACAGATGGTACGGTTGGACCAAATTTGACAATATCCATAAGCACAAGATCGATAAGTGAATCCAAAGGAACTGTACTATTGCCCAATAACTTGGAAACTTTTGGAAACATATCAATCACCATAACATATAATGGAGTATTCATAAGGTGTTGCTTCAGCAGGTCTGGTGCCATTGTAAAAAGACAAGATTTCCCCTTTTTCACCATGAAATTTCCATGTCTGTCTTTAAGTTCATGAAACTGTTGTGGAATATGATGTGGATTTTCAAATGACATCTTTTGCCGAATGGCTGCACTGAGATCATCTTCAACATGCTTTATAACAATGGTTGGGAAATCAAGTAGTCTAAAGGCTACAGCCGGAAATCGGCATGTTATATGAGGAAGATACAGTTTTTCAACAACCAGCTCAAGAGAAAACAATGCCTCGTTGTTTTTGTCCATTGTGTATTTTCAGACGTATGTTCACTGCTGCAATTTCTGTGAAAAGGTGGAGGAAAAAATAGGGCAAAAGTAAAATTGGTATTAATTTTAAATATCTGCAGCACATGGCACTTATTCCTACCAAAGATGAGAAACTCAAAGCTCTTCATTGAAAGCAACTGAAAAACATCGTTAGCATAAAATATCCAGTTAAAATGACAAATAAATCATTCTATAAAAAATGTCAAGAAAAGCCCCTTTCACTACAAATGTTATAAGTTGTATATGAACTACAGGCTATGCAGGAAACATAATATGTCAGTATTATTCAAGATATATATCATATGCTACTGTCCAAATCCACATGAACAACTCGATATCAGAAGCAATAGGGGCCTACCCATAAAAAGAGGAGTGAGACAAGGAGACCCAAATTAATCAAAACTTTTCACTGCAACCATCAAGAAGTATTTAAAAAGACCAATCTTGATATGAAGGGTATAGTAGTAGTAGTAGTGGTAGTAGTAACAGTAGTGGTAGTAGGTTGTGCAAACTCATACTGAGTGAGACAGTGCTAGGTCCTCAGAGAAGAAGATCCCCCTCAGGCGGGTGTTGCAGCCTTTAACTTCTGATACCCTCGGGACACTATGCCAGACTAAAGTCATGACTCCCAGTGCCCTAGCACTGCCTTTTTTTTTAGTTGTCTTGCGCAGGATTTGAACCCATGCGCTTCAAGTCGATGGCGCACCAAATCTTGACGACATAACCACTCGGCCACAATCCCCCCAGTAGTGGTGTGCTTTTTATTCCTTATACATTTACTCCCAATTTTGGTGTAGGACACTGATCTATCTATAGTATTGAATGTTACACCTGCTCGTTTCGTTTTGCCATATCCAGCACGAAGCATTTTCTGTAATCGTTCTGATGTTTCTAATTGCTTTGTTCAGGTCTTTGGGAGGCAGGTTCAGCTGTTTTAGAAAGGCATCCATAGAATTTGCAATAAATCCTCACAACCCTACCTCGACAGCCAAGAGCTTCACGATGTTGCCTTTATCTGCCAGATCATGCATTAAGCATTCATATTTAGCAACTGGAATGTGTATTGCTCTTCCAGGTTTGTTATATAAGGCACTGTGAGTTCTATCAGGACAAATTTCTTCTGTCTGCGAGAGTACACTACAATGTCTGGTCTTTGCCTTGATTCCTTAACCTCAGATGGGTAGTCTCTTTGGTTTGGAAGGTCAGCACTTATGATCCAGTCATCGGTACCTCCCAGGAGACAGCCATTTCATTTTACATTACTTTCAATTTTAATGGCTGTCTTGGTACCTTACCTTGAGAAATTAGTGTTTCCCGCCAGTTTTACCTGTCTCCGTACTTGATGCCACTTTGCAGTATTTCGACCAGGGTGGAGAGTACCCTGTTGTGTCTCCATGTATATTTGCCTGCTGCCAGGTCCAACTTACCACCATTTAGGATGTGCAATGAGGATTTCACATCTTCCACAAAGGTGTGAATTTTTCGTTCTCATTATACTACTTGGAAAGATTGGCTCTTGATGGCAGTAGATCGCCCAAAGGATGACGCTTAGTTTCAAGGGTGGGAAATGCAACTTTTCATTCCGACTGACTGATCTTAGCGCGCATCTTCCCATGTTGTGCACTGCCCCTGATGGGCTTGCTGGACTGCCTTTTGCATCTATGCTTCATCTTCCTTTTTCCTGATTTCTGAGAACACCACATCTCTGGCTTCTTTCGGTGGAATTTGAGACCACTTGCTTTCTATGTTGTTTCCAAATCCTCTCCGATGGTGCTGCATGTGGCCAATGATTTCCTTGATTTTCAAGGCTTCGGTTGCATCTTGCACAGTGTCAACCGCTTTCAATTTTCTGCCAATACTCAGTGGTTTAAACTCTTCATCACAAGAGTTCTGGAACTTAAGTAGGAGCCTGGATTTGCCTACTTTGTATTCTTCTGTGAGTGACCTCAGTGGTAACGAAAGCTTAGCTTGCCTG